>JAOPGA020001776.1:0-16824 GCA_026419775.2 Acrasis kona | reverse complement strand
TTGAAGTGCCCAGTTGTTTCAACCTCAGCTCGAGCTGATGCCAGCATGTCCAATGCTTGGTCTTGAGATAGCTGCTCGCATTCAACTACTTGTTCGTCCTCATCATCAGCATTATTGGAAAATTGTTCAACAACATGTTGTTGTTGAGTTTGTTGTTGTGCTGGTTGTTGTGCTGGTTGTTGTGCTGGTTGTTGTGCTGGTGGAGTTGAAATGTGTTGGGTTGGTGGTCCACCTTGCTGTGGTCCAGGGAAATTGTGGTCGTTCAATAACGACGCTCTTGTTTGTTGTAGGAGGTGCTGTCTTGTAATCTGAAATGCAGGTCCATCTGATAGGGACTGAAGGGCGCGGTGCTGCTCAACTTGCAGAGGTGTTAAGTTTTGAACGTTAAGTGGTGGTGCAGGTGGTTGCGGTGCAGGTTGAGTGAGTGGTGGTGCAGGTGGTTGCTGGGTCTGTAATGTTTGCGCAAGGTGCGGCGGTTGAGGCGGTGGGGCTGCTGGTAGACCTGGTATTGGTTGGGGCGTAATAGTGAGAGCGTCGGGTCTTCTTCTCATGAGCGAGTCAGCATGAGTAATCCATGCTGGTGAATTGAAATATGCCATCATGTAACCAATGATTAGTATTTCTTTGTCTTTAGTGGTTGTTTTTGGAAGGTTTGACACGCTATACGTGTCCTTGCACCAGTTTTTGAAATGTTCGTACATCTGTGCAATGTTCATGTCAACATCGTTCATGTAGTATTTTCCTGTCACGTTTGTTCGTAGCATTTTTGTGAAGCGCGCTACAAGATCTATCCTGCCTGGCTTTGACATCTTTTCCACAAATTACGGTGCAATTGCAGCGCAATTTTTTTTAGTTGGCCTACAAATTTAAATATAATTGGACCATGATTACAAATTTATGTAAAAAAGTGTCCCTGCTTTATTGCAAACGACAATATAAATAAAAAATATAAAAATGATCCTTAGTTAGATGAGAGGGTTGTTGTATAGTGCTGGTATTCATTTACATAATCTCGTGTTCATTATGACTTTGACATTTGTTATAATTTGTTAATGCTGCTTTAAATTTAGTAATCAGAGTACACCTGACTGAACCAAAGGAACTCATACTTTGCGCTAAGTATGTTACGTAGAGCATACAGGTCACAGTCCCGCTAATTTGTAGTTGATGTATAAAGTTGACATGTTAATAAAATGCGCAACAAAAACACACTAAAGAACAACAGTAGCAAACTAGACCACATAAATGATGAGCCTTTAATTGATTATAGTATTCTCTCAAGTTTAAGTCAGAGGAAAAATTGTAAAACCTCACTATGGAATTATGTTACAACAACAGAACACTTGAAGTACTATTGTGTACTGCATGAGGACTGCAACAGCATGGCAATTGAAGATGTGTTTGTCTTTCTAAAAGCAGAGTGGAGAGGAGAGTTAGCATTTAATAATCCAATATCGTACATTCCTTACRCAAAGAGTGGATTTTATTTATTTACAACAAACAACCTCTCTGATCACACACGAAGAAAAGACGAATTTGGAACATGGTTAAACTATACATCCCAAAGGAGATTTGAGGATAATATAATCCATACTCCTTTTGTCAACCATAAACAGCATGCATTCAAAAGACACGAGTACATTTTAATGCAGAAAGACAATAGAGGTTTGTTCCATGGCCTAATGTTCTACAGACGAGATGTTCCTCTTGTGTTATTGAAAACCATAACATCAACAAAAAAAAGATCAACACCGGGTGAAATGGAAAACATAAAGTTGAATGTATCTAAAGGAAAGACTGCATGATAGATTTATGATGAAGGTCTTACTAGTACTAAATTTCAAGCTGAATGTTGGAAGCAGATTGAAAACATCAAGTAACTCCCACTTATGGTCAAAAAAGAAGGTTTTTATATCTGTTCACTGAGTTACTGTAGACCCTTCACTCTCTCTGTTTTTATTTTTATTTGGACCTAAAGATTTTAAGTGAGCTGTCAACTTGAGTGCATTCCATCGCTTTGACAAGATTTTTGCAAGTATACCTAAAGCATTCTATCTTGTTGCAATTAAGCCTTTAATTGTCTCTAAGTTCATTGATTTGCTATCAGTAGCAATTAAATCTATTACTTCAAGCAGATCTACAGTTATAGGTGATTCGCAAGCATTTAACCAATCAAAATCATCATCCAGTACAGTATTTAATTGAGTAATATAATACACTTCTTTCCAGTTAGATTTAAGAAAAGTGGATATCTTTTGGAGTTGATTGTAAACTGTCCCAAGTAGTTCTAATTTTGATTGTAGTTCAAATGTACCATGTTGAATCTCTAAATTTAAGACGTGACAAACACATGCAACTTGAAATGAATTCTTCGCAACACCACTCTTATCTGACCTCATTAAATCAACTGTAGCTGGATTAGCATTGGTATTATCAGTGACTACAGCTCCAACTGCTTTAATGTTATGTTCTTTTAATAACTCTTGAATAGCATCATTAGTAATTTTTGCATTTTCTCTACTAGGATTTGGCACCGCTAATACTGTATGACGAGGCTTACTGCCAAGAGTTACATCTCTTTTCAATTGTAGAACATTTTTCTTATCAATAGCTGTTAATTTTGGTTTGCTCAAAAGGGCTTGAATTACTTTCTTTTTGTTCTCAATTTGTTCTTCTGTAAACTGAATCTCTCTTGCACCTAATACACCAAGTAAATGACCAACAGTATTTATAGTTGTATAATCAAAAGCCAAGTGAACAAAGTTTTTTGATAGGCTTGCTTTGATTGCGTCATCTGTCATATTTACAATCAACTCACGTGCCATTTCAATAGTAGTTGCTGATAACATACAGTATTCTTTTAAAGTTTGAAACTCTTTATTAAAAAACAACTTGCCAAACAAATCTAAAACTTTTGCTGTCTTTGTAACAGAGAGCCTGGCCTGGGATTGAAAAATTAGAACCTTGTGAAGAAAGTCGGGATTAAATTGGTTTTTGTTTATTGTTGGCTTGATGGGAAGTAATTTTTTATACTGCTCTACTAAATTACTCAGTTCTTTATTGCTTTTAATTTCCTACATTATTTGCAATTGGGTCTTCGCTACTTCAACTATAGTAACATCCAAGTCTTTTATTACATAACAAGAATTATGTATATTGACTTGTACACTTTTATCATTAGCCTGGGATTTTGTGCTGTTACTGTATGTATTTTCTCAATATGTGATTCAAGCAATAATGACACTTGAACTATTTCTTGAAAGAATGCCCCATGCTCCCTTTGTGTATGTTGTATTGTATTTTGTTTGTTAGTAAATGTTCTTTGACATAATATACAATGAAAATGTTTAGAGTTCTCAGTAATGTCCCTTCCACATGATCCATCTCTAATAAGGCACCAAGATCTAGTCTTATAAAATGTATGTCACCTTTGAAACCTGCAATTTAACCATGATTTTGTGTGAAATAGAGTTGACAAATAAATTACAAACAAACTGCGAATTGTCGAAGTACTTATATTATTTGTATTGAAAGCTACTATTCATAATATAAATATATGCGATGTTGGTCTAGTACTAACATCATAGAGTTGCTAGTATCGCCAGTGAAGGGTTCGATACCAGGTTATAGACAGTTTTCAAGAAAATTCAATCCTTTTCGGTGATGACACTTTAGTCCTTTTTTTGATTGTATGACTACTTCCTAAAAGGATCAATCCGAAAAGGAATGAACTTATCACAAAGTGATGAATGTTTGACATTTGTTCCATTTTTAAACAAGCTTGGACTAAGGTATACCCCAATTCCGAGAGTACTATTTACAGTATTCTACAAGAAGTATGCAACAATGTTTTATATGCATGATATTTTTTGCTAATTGGCGTCTGATTCTTATATTCATGCTTATATGGCCACAAATTCAAAATGGTTAGTCATTTGATGTGACAAGAATAAAGTTTGTCCTTAAAGGTAAGGTATACCAAAATACAGTACTTGTATTAATTTTGATATACAAATTATTACATGCTGCTTTATAAATTACACATTAAATATAGGTCACATTTGCTTTTATTTAATACAGTAACAAGTTTATGTAAAGTTAAAAAAATTTTACACCGGACATTATTTTTTTCTTTTTTAAAAAATACATTCTTTTTTGAAAACAGGGATAAGCCTGATAATTTATTGGTAGTTTTACAACCCCTGTCAATGGTTATTAATGAGTTACCTTATATAAAAAATTATATATACAAATCACCGAGAAAGTGATTGCTTGTGTTCACAATTTGCCTTGTAAACACATCGAGCGGTCCAAATGGAACAGGAAGTTTCTATGAGTATTGTAGAAATTTTTT
This sequence comes from Acrasis kona, assembly GCA_026419775.2. Taxonomy (NCBI): domain Eukaryota; phylum Heterolobosea; class Eutetramitea; order Acrasida; family Acrasidae; genus Acrasis; species Acrasis kona. The sequence goes on along the minus strand of JAOPGA020001776.1, from coordinate 12,470 downwards.
GGAGTACAGAGAGAGGCTTGAGAACTCTAAAGTGCTTGTTGAATTGCTTGAAAGTGTCTATACTAACATATCCTAGCAAACTAGCATAAATGGACCTCTTTCAATCTTTTGATTTAAAAAATACATTTATAACATGCCTATCACAATCCTGTAATCCAATTAATAATGTCATTATAACAAAGCCTTTTGTTGCTTTATTATATAATATTTGTACCTGTCTCATTTGAAAATGCAGCCTCTTTTAAAACTTTTAATGTCTTAATAGTTTAATATATAAGTATCTTCACTTTGGACCAAACTACTTTATACAACCTCTTTACAACCAGATTTTTGTCTTTAAAAATTTGGAATTCATTTAAAGTCTTTCATTTCCTAGTACCTGTAACAAACATTTTAATTGCATTATTAACATTTTTGACATTTAAACAACAATAACTTTATATTATTATAAAACAGTCATCTTTTAAAAAATGAAAAAAGAATATAATAAATGTTAAAATACTTTATAAGTTTTTTTAAGACTTATAAACTTTACTTGTTTATATAATGGTTATAGTCCTATTTAGATAATGTTATTGCAAGTTCATATTTTTATTGGATAAAAGAATTTTTCATCAACAAAATTTCAGTGGTTGACCTAGATACATGTATTTATAATTGTACATGTGGTTTTTTAGCCTTGATATATGCTATATAAAAAATAATTAACTATGTATAGACAGCTATAATACACTTTTAAAGTATTAATTGAACATAAAGCTTTATATTTCCTATTTTCACATTTATAGTAACAGGCATATTTGAGCTTTCTTTGATTTTAATGTGTATTATCAAAATAAAATTTTCAACATTATTTAATTATATAAGTATACACAATATTTAATAAATTTATTAATTTTTTTTTTAAATTGCATTTTACAAAAAGCTTTATTAAAAATTTTTTTACATATTTATAAATGACTTTATACAGCCAAATGCCTATAAAACCTGTTTTTAATGATAATTTAAGAAATCCAATTTTTAAACAAGTGTTAATATAGATTTACATTTATTCATTTTAAAATTCATTCTTAGAGCTTTGTTGACTTTTAAGTGATTTGTTAATTACAAGTATAATGTGACTTAATTATCACCTTTTTTTTTTTGAAAACAGGGATAAGCTTGATAGTTTATGGCTTAAAAGTAAGAAAAATAAAGTTGTCAAAAAGCATGATATTGATGAGGTGATGTGCATTGTATCAACATGATAGCCTCCAAGACCAAGAGTGAGTATATGTTCTGTTCTCTCGGCTCTGGTACAAGCAAACAGACAAACCAACCATACCAATACATCAATTTTAGATGTAACATATTCGAGGAAGCAAACACCCTTCAAAATGGTGGCCCCCTGATTGTTGGCGCTTTCACCATCACACCCTGGGTCCCAAAAAATGACACAGCCCCCACCACCACCCGCACATTCAACACATCTAAAAAGCCCAACCACCAACGCCCGAAAGACGTGGCCGTCATTGAAGACAACAGACCCCATACCCGCATGGCGGCTATGGAAAATTGGATGGAGAATTGCAACTCCCGTCTAGACAAGGTCAAATCCAATCTGTCAACACTCACTGACACCGTTTTGTCCATTTCCACGGACATGAAGTCCACACTGTTCTCTCTATACAACCATTTCCAAGTTCCCCTCCACACCTCGCTTCACCCACAACATCAACCCTTACAACCACAACAACCACAACCACAACAACAACCACAACAACAACAACAACCTAATCATGAGGACATGCTCCTCCATTTCTTGTCCATCGACAATGTCTCTTCCTTCCCCTCTTTGGATTAGAATGAAAGCACTCACAACGCTCTTTCTAGCTACCTGTCCTCCCCCGTCAAATCTGCTACCAACTCCAACTCTACTCCACACCACTCCACCAATTTCCGGACTGCTTTCAAGGCCATGGCCCCTTTTGTTCCAAGAGCAGCTCCAACCACACCCAACAAACTCACTCTGGCTAAGAAACAAGACATTTTTAACAAATCCAGAAATGAGGAAGCTCTAACTCCCTCCTCCAACTGTTCTGCCGCTTGCTCTCTCCAGATGGACCTCAACTCTATCCTATAACCCCCATCACAATGACTTGCACATTGTTTGCCCCCACGGGAGTAGTTTAAGTAAAAAATATCGTCGAAATAAATATTACGTTTATTATTATCATTTTTAACACCAACGTTAACACTAAACTAATTTGTATAAAACCAGCTGAAATTTATTGCTTACAATGTCGGAGAACCCGATATATCATTTCACGATTTAATTTTCTGAGCTACCAAGTTAGACCCCCCTGCAGATAAGGCTCGGCATGGATACGAATTTATTTGCAAATAATTGAATGAATATGATTTGAATGATGAATTTGGATAATTTTATTGTAATGTTCAAATAATGGATAAAAATTCAATTGTTCTAAATAAATCACAAATATCCGCAAATAAATTGACATGGGGGAAAAATAGTGATGTTGGTGCGTTGAGTGCGATAAATATGGCGAGCTCTTGTCCGTGCTGATCAAATGAAGAAGTACATTGAGTATGACATGGATATAAGGCGGCAAAGGATGAGAAGTACAACAAGTATTATGAATTGATGGACCAAAATCTCACATACTACATTGCCGCAACACTCAACCCAAAAACAAAAGCAGTATGGATAAAGGCACACTTGTCTGATGCGGATTATGAATTCAAATTGAAAGAAGTGGAAGAGAAAATGTTCAAAAACAAGAGTTTGATGATGCAACACCACCAAGCTCTGATTACTGTTTGAAGAAGTACATGATCCGTACCATTAAGGATTATAAAATGATGATGTGGATGAGTACTACCACTCTCGTATTGTGCATGACACCTCCAATTGCCCTGACGAGTTTTCATATTGTTTGAATTGGTGGAAAGCAAATCAAGCCTTATACCCTGTCATGGCAAAGGTTGCTAGGGACCATTTATGTATTCCAGTCGCATCTGTTGCTGTGGAGAGGACATTTAATGCTGGACGTGATGTTATCCAAATAAGAAGACATTCACTGAGTGATGAGTCATTCCAAATGCTTATGTTTCTGAAAGATTATTGAGTCAGTCCGCCAAAGGTTGTCCACTGCACGTACATTTGAAAATCTAGGCAGTGACTGTTTTCTCATGTTGCTTTTGGAATTACATTACCCAAAATAAATTGAACTCTTCTTATTATATTTATACGTCCCAAATATATTAATTTTAGCGCCATCCATCATGAGTATGTTGTCACTGCTGCTTTCTCCCATCAGACGATCAAATTCAACACAGAATCAGATCTTTGAGGAAAGTGATTTTATTTTGGACCTGCGAAGTACAGGGGAACAACTACAGGACAGCTTTAATCAACAAACCGCCACACCAACAACAGCAAGGATATTAACATGGTCCGACGCCACACCAACCCAAAACAACCCTAATTTCAAATCGATACCATGCAAGCACTGTGGTACAATGTTTTTATATGAGAAAAGAACAAAGAAACAACAGTTGCAATCTAAATTGTGGTCAGAGTTTTAGACATCAGCTAAAAAGAAAAGCTGAAAAATCACCAGAAGTTAGCATTAATGTTTCAGCAACCTTGAATAATTCAACTACGTCATTAAACAGCTCAACAGAGATTTTATTAGAGAACCTGACATCAAATTTTAATGACACAAGAAACAAAAGTAGGAACTCTTTTTCAAAAAAATCAACAATCAGCTCCACAACAATAAACCGAACCAAATCCTCTTTTGAAGATCACAAGAGAAAGTCAGTTATCTATCAAAAGATGGATACAGTAATAAACCTTCTTTCAACTAGTGAAGAGGATGCACAATTGTTATTGTATAGTTACTTTAAACACAAAAAATGGGATGTATACCCTGTTAATGATCAAGTTGAAAAGGCAGAGGTATTTGATAAAATTGTTGACCAGTTACACGATGAAGAAATTTTTCCGAGAAATAGCCCAGTTCGCCCAGAAATAATTCATCTAATAAACAATGCTACTAGTGATTGTAGAAAGACTTCTAAATTCACTAAGTTTGATATAAGGACTGTGAAGCGATCATGTGATAAAAATATTGTACTACTAAAGCAAAAACAAGGACATTCTAGCTATGACCGGATACACAAGAAGCTTAATTGTAGTATTAAAGAGCATGTAGCACAGTTTATTTTTGATCACTGTCGCCAAAGTAGCTATCGTGTTGTCAAAGTTAAGGAAGACAATAGAAGAGTTATAAAACTAGTATATTATCGGGACTGTAGCATTGTTGAACTGTGGTCGCAGAAACTTGCCATACACATCCTATGACTGACAAGCGTAAAGCTACTATTTATGCTAGTCTACTTGGTTACACTAGTATGGATGTAGTTAAGCGTTTTTCTAGTAAGATACCAGTCAAAAAGCCACTCCAAGTGTTGAGGAAGATATCAACCATTTTGATGGAGACCTCTTACTCCATCTGGCACGCGCGTTGCGCAACACACGCCATCAAATCCGCCAAGCTAGGCGGGCCTTCGGCTGTATAGAGTCATTTATAAATATGTAAATTTATTCTAATAAAGCTTTTCGCAGAATGCGATTTATACAAAAAAAGCATTGTTGAACTGTGGAAAAAATACAAGAGTGAGCACCAAGATGTTGAAAATGCTGTTGGTCGGACAACCTTTATGGAGAATATACCAAAAGAGCTAAGGGTCCTTCCAAATAGAGATTGTTGCTGTGAAATTTGTTTAGAGATAAATGAGAATGTGATTAACATAAACAAAGAACGAACAACATTCCACCGATCTTGTCCAGCAGCATGTGTTGGTAACGACCTTTGTACCTGCTCCGATGAAATCAAAAAGCGTTTACATGTAATGTTGTTTCAGTTTGACCATCAAAAAACTACATATTCTGATCATGTAGCTGCACAAGCTGATTATGCTCGAAAAACAAAACAAAACCTTGAACAGGGTGATCTTTTGGTAGTGCATGACTTTTCGTTTATGTTAAAGGGTGACAAAAGGTTAATGACTCAAAACAGTTGGTTCTCAAAAAGCTGTTTTCAATGGTACATTTTAGTAGCTTATGAGGGAAAAGGGGAAGGAGAATCAAAAAGTCACAGTCGACATAATCATGATTTTATTGCAACAGAAGAATATTCAGCAAACACTAGTTATGTGCAAGTTTCATGGCAGTACCTAGTTGATCATGGTTTGTTAAATGGTAAGAAACGCTTGTTTATACAGTCAGATGGCACTGGTAAACACTTCAAACAACGTCATAGCTTGCTCTTCTTTTTGGAATTAAAGAAGAAATATCCTGATCTCCATATTGAGTGGAATTTTAGTATTAGCTCACATGGGAAAGGACCCTCAGATGCGCATGCTGCATATGGAAAATATCTAGCTAGAGCTGCAAAACTAAAAGGTGTTAAATTTGATCAAATTGACGCATATGTAGATGTCATTCAAACTATGAATGAGACGACAATTGTGAACATAAGTGATCAGCTGAAAGACTTCAAAGCTGTTCAAGCAGCTTCAGGTATTTCTGATACAAGGCAGTATCATCAGTTCATTTTTTTGACAGAAAATCAAATAGTATGTCGCAAGTTGTCATCTGAACAACCCGTCAATAAAAAAACTGATACAATTAAACAACTTGAATCTGGGATATCTAAAGCTCAAAAAACAAAGAAGAAAAAGAAGCAAGAGAAGAAGAAAGCTCCAAAAAATTATCAAGAACTTTATGAAATGTCCATTCGAAACGACACTAGGGTACACCAGAATACTAGAAAAAGATCGCAACCCAGGGTGTTGTATTGGAAAGTACTGAAAGTGAGGGTCAAAATAATGGTGTAGACTCTGAATCTAGTTCAGATTTTGGTGCTGAAAGTGATAAAGTAGATGGAGATGAGGACAACTCCAATGAAGATAAATCTGAAGAGTCTATGTCTGAATCCGACAATTAATAAACTTGTAACAATTTGTATGCCCAGCCTTCCCTAGCTCTAATTTATTGTGATCTGTCCCCGTGATTGTACATACTATCATATTTATATACTAATGTATTGGATAAGTTTGGTTATAACCTCGTATTCTCTATTGTGTCTTCAGTTATTTATTCATTCAATATGACTTTAAACCCCATTTAGAACCACTCGATTATTTTTGGAACAGCTCAATTTTATTTGGTACATTCATGTCCTATTTAATAAATGAGAAAACAGTCACAGTAAATGAGTACCGATGTAATTTTTCAAGAAATCAAGGACAACCTTTGGCGGACTGACTCATTATAAGAATCAATAAAATCTTATGTACTTTATGTGTACAATTATTTGTTTTATTTGAAAATTTTTCAAATCATTTGCGGAATTATTTATTTGCAGGTTATTTGAATATTTAAATAAACTATTGGATGATTAACTGCGCGGTAAATTCACAAATCGAATTGAATTTATTCGTGCCAAGCCCTACCTGCAGAACACAAAGACAAAAATCAGGCAGGAAGAAAACATAACAAAAGTATGGCCCTTGTACCAAAGGCAGGGACTTTCTTTCAAACAAAACTGGCGATGTAACGGATGTTATGAACACATTCAACACTGCCTCGGGAATTACATTTGAAAGCAAGACAGGTGCTGAAGAATCTACTGAAATGATGACAAGCACACCAAATGGGAGGACTTTTCGATTATATAGACAATTCTAATTCAGAGAGTTCAGCGACAGTAGTTCCGATTCAGATTAATGTAAATACATTAAACAATTCGCAAATCATGTGTGTTTATTTATATTCATGTTTTGAAATGTTCTTGCCTCATAAAAAATACATAAGTGTATCGCTTACTCCCTTCATACTCCATCATGTAGTGCTCTAAATAATAGGAAGGGAAGATAATCAATGTTCCGGGCAAAATTAGTATCCTCAATTTAAGACTTGGAAAACATATATATGATCTTGTATAAACTCCAAAACTAACTACTATTGTATATCCATTGCGGTAGTCCATTAAATCCCTATGCGGTTTTGACAATACATTGACCAAAAGACATTGACATAAAAATACCTCCTGCTCACAGACAAGCAAAGGTTGTATAGTCTAACAACCTCTTGATATAAATTCCACACATCTTTGTCCCATGCTTTCAACATTGCTGATACCATTCGCAATAGATTTTGGGTCTTTCTATATAGTACTTCTGTTGTGGTACTGTGATTGCAACCGTCAACATTCTCTGACTTGGTTAATGTAGAGTTTTGAGTGTCTGATGATGTGTTACATTTTATTCCCCCTCTTTCATAGATTGTGCCGAGCACATCCTGACCGCTTGCAGATCCCATAAATATGTGCCTTGGTAATGTTGTTTTTATAGCAGGCAACTTTCCATACTACTTTAAAAACATTCAAAAATTTTTTGTTTCTTGCTCTAAATCATTTATAAGAAAGTTGAGATAAATAAGTAGTACCTTGTTGTCATTTTTATCAACTACCACTGTTTTACTTCCTTCATTCAACAGTGTGAATTTCTTCGCATCTGCCGCCACACCTAAAACTTGTTTATAATCACTAAAGCATTTGATATCATCAAAGTCTACTTCCCTTAAATAAATTCTACGCGCTTCTTCCAAAGCATGTTTGTAGATATTCACAATACTTTTGAATTTCTTTTTATATATACCAACTTCCATCTAACTTCGGCCACCTTAACTAAGGGTCATTTAAGGTCAATTACTAAAGGTTTTTTGAAAAAATTTATATCAGTGTATAGAGCATCAAAAACTGAATATATGAAGTAACTAAAAACTTTATATTTTTATTTAAGTTGTGGAGAAAAATGATAATGATACTTATTTTTATTAAAATTTTTGAACAAATGAGCTACTGTACAATGAGATATTGAGGAAGCAACTCACCAGGGTGCATATATTCAAAGCTGTTTTTATACTACCCTGCAACATAAAAGCTTGCTTTATCAATCAAATTATGGGTAATCATGTCTGAATACCTCATATTGCTGATATATTTTAAATAAATAATCTCATTAACATATTTTTCAGAGAATGTAAAACCAGGAACAGGATTACAGGGATCAAGGCTTATTGTTGCAATCACATTTAGCTTGAAGGCAGCATGCTTTTGACACTTCCTATATACTTTAGAACCACATTTATTGTAATCGCCACCAAATGCATAACGAATATGATTTGCATAATTACGCTTCACTTTGATCTGACTTTTAACATGCTTACAAACTATGTCACTTTCGGCTACCCTACAAGGAAAATTAATTTTAACCTTCCTGCTATGGAAGGTTTTATTTACAATAAATTTATAATTGTTCAATAATTTACGCTGTTGCACATGGACAATAACAAGCGCAAACGTTCGCGATACGTAGCAAACACATTATTTGTACCGTACAAACATCCAAAACCATCACCAGACCCTAGTGTATACAAACATATTAAAGTCCCATTAAATGCCTATGAAGATTTTATGAAAACATCAAACAGCTGGGGTATTTCGTCTACGGATGCGATAATTGAATCAACTATTATGATGGATGAATTAAAAAAATTTCAACCACATTTTCCAAACAAATCATTCAATGAAATTATCTCGGATTTATTTACCCCATGCATCGACATGTTAAAAAATAACGAACATCTCACTTCATCTAATTTGATACAATGCAACATTAAAAAGCAAGAACTCTATCATAATAAAATCATGGACAAAATAAAGGTTGCTGAAGACACTTTAGTGTGTTAACAGATAAACTAAAATTAATCAATGCTGAGTTAGATGTAAAGAACTTTGCCTTTAACAATCAAGTACCTCTTAGTTAACTATCTAATGATACTGGGTTGAATATCAATAAGCATAGTATCATTACATATCAGATTCATGCTAACAATAACAAAAAAGAAGTATCTGAACATTGTAGATCTTTATTGGCTCGTATGGTATCTCTTCATGTTCCAATGGAAAAGGTTCCAGTTGTATTGAATGTAATTTCTCACCTTGATATTACACTTATTGGGACAGTACCCAGTCCAGAAACAGTAAAACAAGCTACCTTTGAGTATGTAATGTATARAGACCTTGAACATATACAAAACACACAACATTGTAATGTTCTCTTAAATCCTGATGACTTGACTAGAAACCATGTCAAGATGCAAGTACTGTGTGCAATCACAAACACTGAGAATGTAAGAGAAAGAAAATATTTGTTAAGTGTGAGTGAATTGACTAACAAAACAGCAATAGTCAAAAATGCTGCAACAAATAAAGTAATTCAGGATCTACGTGAGTTATGTAAAGGTTGTAATATTATGTACGATATGTGGCAGTTCATTTTTGGCAAAATGTCAGATATGGCTTCAAATGAAGTGTTGAGTGGTGAATTGATGGCAGCTGTCAGTGAAAAAGTTCATAAAAGCTAAAAATTCTATTCAGTATATTGTGCTTTCCATGAAATGAATAGAGCTGTTCATAATTCAAGTGAAGCACGAGCTGACTTCAATAGAGTAGATGACTCTTATACATTATTAACATGTATTAAAAACGAGTATACTACAAATCCTTTACTTGAAGCATTAGTTTATGGTAAATATTATCATTTCCCAACTACAAAAGTGTCACAACAGTTCCAAAACTTAATGCAAGTTGACCAAGCTATTCATATTTTAACTGTTCTAGAAGAATATATCGAAATTGAAACCCAGCGCGCAGCTGATTTACAAACAAATTCAAGAATAAAAAGATTAGCTAAGTTAGTAAAATTACAAAATTTACAAAACTCTGATGGAGTGAAACTTGGCCTTCATGTGATATTGCTAGAGCGAAATGAGTTGATAAGGCCATTTCTCTCAATGTTACATGATCAAAATGGGTATTAAACTTCTTTACAAGTATGATATCAATCATGGATTGTATAAAGGTTTTTTTTTATAAATTGCATTCTGCAACAAGCTTTATTAGAAATTATTTACATATATATAAATGACTCTATATAGCTGAAGGTCCGCCTAGCTTGGCGGATTTGATGGCATGGGTTGCGCAGCGCGCATGCCAGATAGAGTAAGAGGTTATGTTTCACATCCTACTACAATCAATTTTGCCAATGTACCACTAGATGTACAATCTAAAATTGTTAAGCGAGTCAAAGTTACACTTGGTGCTTGGGTTAACAGTGAGTTGGCAAAAATGGTTGATATGTACAGACCAGGAAGTAAACTACATATTGCCAACATCCCTTTAAAAGACCAAGAAAAATTAAACAAAACAGTAACAGATAGTTGCCTTGCAGAAAGCAGAGGGAACATTGCATCATACCAGAAGCGGTGTGCAAAAAACATTACGGTCCGCACTTTAAATTACATTAGCAAATTGATTACAAATGGCATGCCTATTGACACAGTTGTCAAGAATTTATTGCCCGAATCTAAAGCTTTAATCCCTCAAAAAGCTAGAAAAGAGAGATTGATATCTGTCCGCGAAAATCACAATTTAGAGGGATTTCAACTGTTGAATGAGGTATGTGAAAAGATAGAATTAAAAAAAGGATACCCCAAATATATCAACCATAACACAACATACAACATACAACATTGATCAAGGAATAGATATCCAACTGATTTCAGTTAATGATTTTATTGATGATGAAGTATTAGAAAGTGGTGGGATAAATTTAGAGATGTTGCCATTATTCCCAGAATCAAGCTATTGTGAGACTAACCAGAGTACTGCAAAAAAAGAAGATAAAATTTCTTTGGACAAGAGAGTTAAACAAATCCTTGGACTTATGAGTAAAAGAGGTCTCAATGCTGAAACATTGAAAACTCTGAAAAATTTCTGTAGGTTACTGGAGATCAAAGGATTTTCAAATCACAAGAAGTATTTTATTATATTCAAAATTGAGAATTTTATTTCATACCATATGTGCAAAAAAGAACAGCGTAATTTCATTTTAAATTTAACTTCAGAATTTTTTAACAAGATTCAAAATGTTGATAAGACAAGTAATGCTTTGAAAGATTCTGCAATAGTGAATAATCAAAAGACTGATTTTATGGCTATAGTAATTGACTATGAAACTGCTCGTTCTAGTGCATTTTATAAAAATACCAAGATAAGAAGACCTGGGGGAAAGCAAGCATATCAACTAGCAAAAGTAGGATTAGATGGATCTGTATTTCAAACTTACATTAGAAGGGATTTGATTGAACAACGCGGACCTGTTACAATTGACTCTAATAATAACAAGATATTACAAGCACCACTTCTATGCGAAGTGGCAAATGGAATGGTGAATTATGAATTGTCGCTAAACTGTAATACTCTTGTTCAATTATATTGGGCTACAACTAAATTTGATGTTGAAGTAGACCAAAATCTTCTAAGCGAATGCAATACTCAACGTATATATGATGTGATGTATGTAAATGCATTACAGCTTGTCAAACTTTTACTTCCTGCTTTACCGTCATACTCATTGTCATCAATTACAAAAATGTTAGGTTTAGGAGATTATGATGCTTACAATGCTACTGCTGATGTTTTAGCAACCTGGAAAGTTGTTGTGTATGCAATTATTGCTCATCTAGGAAGTACAGATAAGGTAAATTCAAGAATTATCAATGAATTTATTGTGAATGTTGTTGTTGAATATGATTTGTATATATTTATACCTTATATGCAAAGAGGAATTTTAAATAATGCTCATATTATACAAGAAGAAGAGGATGAGTATCAATTTGAAGAAGAATAAAGTGATTATGGTACAAATTTTAGTGCGAGCCTGTACGATAGTATGAGTTGAAGAATCAAACTAGCTACAAATATGTAATGTGTTTTTTATCAATGTATATACATGCTTTTGAAGTGTTGTTAACCTTGAGTTGTAGCTTCTTTGATGAACTTACTTTTTAAGCCAGTGATAATAATATTGTATATATCAACCTAAATGAATATAAAAATATATATATGTTTTATTTGAGATGACTGTCTATAGCCAAGACGTTATAATTAATTTTTCATGTAGGGTAGCCGTAATAGTCTAGCTAGACAATAATAAAATTTTTGTAAAATTATACAAGAAACTATTATTCTATAATCTGTATAAATCGCATTCTGCGAAAAGCTTTATTAGAATAAATTTACATATTTATAAATGACTCTATACAGCCGAAGGCCCGCCTAGCTTGGCGGATTTGATGGCGTGTGTTGCGCAACGCGCGTGCCAGATGGAGTAAGAGGTCTCCATCAAAATGGTTGATATCTTCCTCAACACTTGGAGTGGCTTTTTGACTGGTATCTTACTAGAAAAACGCTTAACTACATCCATACTAGTGTAACCAAGTAGACTAGCATAAATAGTAGCTTTACGCCTGTCAGTCATAGGATGTTCGT
>JAOPGA020001774.1:0-13655 GCA_026419775.2 Acrasis kona | reverse complement strand
TCCTAATAAAAGAAGGAAGTATCTAAAGGAAAAGGAGAAGGAGAAGATAAAAATATTGGTCAAATATTGCAAAAGCAGAGGGCCAAACCCCCGTTGCAACCCCAAAACCCAATTCCGCCACCCACAAGTTCCACGGCATCAGGTTTGGAGAACCTGAGCCCAAATACAACAGAACCAGATCACCCCACTCTTGATGTTTATAACACGAGTTCTTATAGAGCACGGAGTGCTCTCAGCATGTGTGACGCTTCGCGTCCCACAAATACAATGCAGGAACAGAGTGAGGAGTTACAAGAAGAAGGTTCGAAAATGGATATGACGGATGAGAGGACATTATAGTTAACACAGTGACAGTGCTTCGCACTGTCACCCATAATATAATGAATGTATTGGTTTATTTTTCCAACTGCTACGCAGTTGTTTTTTTTGAAGAGAACACACGTGTATATTACAATAAAGACTCTGTCAACTGGATCGCCTGCGGCGATTTGGATTTTTATCTAGAAATTAAGAGTTCACTTCACTAGTCGCTACCGCTCCGACAAAGTCCAACACTCTCTTCACCACAAGTCTCACAACCATCGCTCACTTCGTTCGCGTTATTGTAGGAAACCCAACATAGCAGCAGCAATACGAGCCCAGCAAGATTCCTCATGCTTCGGACAACGTTTTATTGTAAATACAAATGTACAATTTTCCGAGCGGAAATAGACGTTAGATCTGAAGCAAAAGATTAAATTACGTGTTGTATGATCTTCACTAATGTGTATCTAATTACTTTATACCCAACAGGTAGATTTTACATTAACCTAAAGTCTTAAAAGGAAATTCGACTAATCGGGATCGGTTTTGTAACAAATTGCGCTCAATAGATCAACCAAATGAACAAAGACGAGGCGCTGGGACCTACCTATGTTTTTTGGCAGAAAGTCAGGAAAGGGTTGACATTCTTTATGCTAGTTTGTTGTATTATCATAAGTGCTACTTCTGGAATCATATTAGGTAAGTATTGTTATTGTTTGGGGCTCAACCGGTCTATCAGCAACTCGAGAATCTTACTTTAAATATACTAGCGATGTTTATTTTCAGACTGGATCAATATTGGAAGTATATTGCACCTATGCAGATTATCCGATAGACAAATGCCCTTATTTCTTTAGAAATATTAATGGCAAAACAACGTACAAGTCAAAAACTACTTCATATGATTATGAAGTGATGTTCTCGTCAGTTGCGCATTCGTTAACAAGCAGTCTTTTAATAGCTACAACGAGAGATCCAAAGTATGTTGGATTGTATACAGGTAAATCTGGGTATAGGATGTATAAAATAACTATGCCCTTAAATCGAACAAGTATCATTGAAAGCATTTCCGTTGGAGATTCGCACTACGCAGCTATCATAAACGCATGTGTGTACGTGTGGAACGATAATTCAGAACCGACCCCCCTTAAAAGTCTTTTTCCAGATGGAACCAAATTTATTTCGATTTCTGCAGGATATTCTGAAACAGCAGCTATAACTATCGATGGTGATATTTATACCTGGGGGCTGATATCAAACGCTACACAAAAACCAGTTTTAATAAAAGCATTAGGATTCCCTTTCACACAAGTTCAAGTAGGGCGTTTGAAAACAGTGGCAATCGATTCGAATGGGAAAGCTTATATGTGGAACCTTATGGATAGCACTCCTACTGTTATTCAGGAGTTGACAAACGTAAAATTTATTACATTGAACGTTGATGATAATATCGCCGCTTACAAATGACGCTATAGTATTCACATTATTGGACGGCTACAAACAAATACAAATCGAACCAAACATTGGTCTGAACAAAGTAAACTTTGATTTGTCTTATATCAACGTTTGGAATTCAAACAATATTTCTTCGTTTTGGTTATATAGTTATTTAGAGTATTATTCAAGAATATCTGCCATAAGTGTAGAATTTGTTACAGTTTTTGTCAGTATTATTGCCATCTACAAAGTTATATACCCTCCAGTTTGGTTGAATATAATTATAGTATTATTTATCTTGTTATTGAATGTAACAACAATGGTCATATACTTGCGATGTTATTTATTTGTTGAAATGTTTCTATCAAAGGTTATTTTGACTTCCAGTTACTTACTTTTTGTGATCCCTATCAGTAGTTATATGTGGTGGTCAACATCAAAGATCCGCCATTGGATTAACAAAATTATTATCATAAGGGCGGAGCGATTGTTTAGTGTATTATTCTATATTAACTTGATACAAAACATCATAGTCTCATTTGGTTTGAGTATACCTGAAATAAAGAGTCGTATAGACACGTAAGGTAGATAAGGTAAATACACAGTGTTTACACGATCAATATTGTTTCTTAACCTTTATTCAAATATTATTAAGTTACCTTTTATACTGGCAAGTTCATACGAAGTTCATAAGAACTATAATGCATCCTTCAATCTCCACATGCTAGTGTTCGCTTCTTGATGTTCTTCTCTATTGTAATTAATAATTACAACAATACCATTCTTTTTTCGAAATAAAGATTATTATTATTTTTTTGGCATAATGGAGTCTATAGATTATGGACTGTTATTGCTGATACTTTTGCTGTCCTTCATAAACTACAAATATAACAAATCCAAAATATTATACATTATTAGATCACTACTTGTAATTGGTATTCTTTACAAGTTAGCTTGTTTTTTAACTGAGACTGTTATGCTTGGTAGCGCTTTAAATTCTTCTTACACTACATTTGAAGAGGGTTCCAAACCTTTTATAATTTGTTTTTTGACTTTCAAGTCGTTGTTTATCGTCCTGTCTTTATTAACATGTGCGATGCAAATTTATATACGTTATAACATGTACTCCAAGACATATTACGAAAATAGCATCAAGAACATCGAACTTTCGATACCTTTGGTAGGTGGTCCCAACAGCCAGCAAGACAATTTCGAAAAGGATATTCAAACTTGGATTATCGATTTGAAAGATTTGAAATTTGAAGAAAGGATATCGGAAGGAGGATATGGTATCGTTTTTAAGGCAAAATACAAGGGATCGGCAGTCGCTGTCAAGAAGATGAAGAGCGACAACGACAATGTTGAATTTGAGAATGAAGTAAGAACGTTGATAGCTCTCAGACACCCAGTAAGTATTTCGCGATCTTATGGATTTTATATATTAGAATATTGTCCTGTTTATGGGTGCATACCTTGCTGAAGATCACAAAGTAATCACCAATCCATAATCACAATTCACATCTTTTAGATCATCATGACAGAACTGATGAGCTTCAGCGTCGATAGCGTGCTGCACAAGAAGAAACGAATGGATACGAGCACCGTGTGGCATGTAGCATTAACACTCAAACAAAAGATATCGATATTATCGGATATATGCCGAGCAATGTCCTTCATGCACACCAAAGATCAACCGCTTTGCCATCGCGATCTTAAGCCTTCGTAAGTGAAACGTTTTGGACCTAAACTCACATCCACAGAAACGTTCTGGTAAAACCATTCTGAAAAAGTACCCGCTAACATTTATAGTTGGATAAAAATCTCTCCGTGGCTAAAATATGCGACTTTGGTACTTCAAAATCCATCTCGACCGCAACAATGACCGGGAACATTGGAACGTTCATGTACATGGTGAGTGCGATGTAATTTGTGATTTAACACGATTAGAGTCCAGAAATCTTGCACAACTTGCCGTACAATGAGAGCTGCGATGTGTATTCGTTCGGCATCGTGATGCACGAGATGTTTTACGAAGTTAGACCATATACAACATCAGATGGATCAGGTGCATTCACGAACGAGTTCACGAACCCTTATCTGCTTGGTAGTCTAGTAGCTTCGGGGAAGAGGCCCGATGTGCCGAACGTAGATCATGTCACGGAACAAGAAAAAAAATACTTGGACCTCATGATGAGGTGCTGGAATCAGGATGGGACTTTAAGACCAAGTTTCACCCAAGCACTTGACGAGTTGGATGAAATGCAATGAATGATGATGAGAATAAATAATTTTACGTTTTCGTTTTGTCTTAACTTGCTAACATTGAGCATAAAAATTAAAATAATGAAAGTCATCAAATCACAGTTTATTGTAAACATCTTCTATCGAGACGTCTTGCTCTCTTTCGGTCAAAAGTGAATCCGTCAACCTATTAGATTCATTTTTTTTCTTATAAGTCAAGCTTTTTAGCGCAACCAACAGTTTTGACATGTGCGACTTCCAATTACCTAACCACATTACTAGCGATTGATAGTGAGTGTTCTGTTAAAGAAATTTATTGCATGTGGAAGGATCCAAAAGGTAATGAAACTTTGATGATTATCGTGGACCCTTCAAAGTGAAAGAAATCTTGGATTATGGACAGTACTTACTCGAAAGTAAAATAGAAGAATTTGTCGCTCAAACCGATGCTTTAAAGATCGCGTCTCTTGCTAGTGGTGCAACCCTAACAGATATTCCACATAATCTGTTGGTAGATGCTGGAGAAAGGTATGGGCGTTACTGAGGATGAGGATCTCGGACGAGACAATAAATCGGAGATGGATTATATCCCTGACGCGCAAGATGAAAACGAGGATGACCACTTTATTCTGAAGGATGTAAAGAAGAAGAAGAGGAAAATCAATAAGGAGTTTCTCAATGAGATGGTCACTACGGAACAGCCAGAAGTGAGGCCTGAAAAAAGAAAAATCAGAAAAAAAGTCTTTGAAGATATGATCACCACAAAAGAAATAGATATAACCCCAAAAAAGAGGAAGATTGATAGGAAGGTATTCGACCTAATAGTCTCCGCCAAAAAATTCGACCTTGCATCGAGGTTAAACAATCTTGTATACGCTAAAGCCAATCTAGCAGCCGACAATCCAACGGCACCACTTCTATCATACAGATGGCCGTTCCTCCCGAACACTTTATTCATTGACCACAACAACAGAATTATCGAGCACAATTTGAGGGAGAAATGCGCAGCTCGTTTTAACCATCTAAAGGAATCCAAACTCAGAGAAGAAAGACCGGATTATTTTATTTTAAAAGAACACGTCAAGATCGACCAATATTTAAACCATAAACATATCTCTGACCCACATAACCTAAGAGGTTTTGTTCTAAAAAACAGAGCCTACAGATTATTAAATCCACGTGAAGCCAAAGGCTGCCGATGCAAAATATTCAGACCCAAACTCATGTTACCGAACGCTGCCACAGAAATAATGCGCAAAGTTTTGTTTACACTAATTTGTATAATCAAAAATAAATCAACCTTAAAAAATTTAACTGCCATATTAATAAATCTACTTTTTATATCTTCAGTATAACGGTTTTATCCATGTATGATGAAATGAATATTCTCCTGTTTATATTTCTAATTAATAAATCGAGACGCAACTTCTAATAATAATAAAAATGAAACAAGCCCTCATCTTACTACTCATTTGTGCAGTGTTGTCACTCTGCTCAAACATTGATGGTGTATATCAGCACACTGTCTATCCCAACCAAAATTCAAGATCAATTGCATATGACTATTTTACTCCAGCACAGATTGCGCAGCACTATAACATCCCGCATTCGAACACAGCTGGAGAGGGCAAAACGATAGCAATTGTGGCGAGCCATGCATGCAATAATACAGAAGCAATGTTAGGACTTTTTAACGAGTATTATAACCTACCCCCATGTACTTCAGATAACGGCTGCTTTAAAAGAGTAGACCAATATGGAGGACAGAACTTTAACCCTACAGATTACGAGGCTGCCTCTGTTGAGAGTTATCTTGACACTCAATGGGCTCATGGAATAGCTCCTGGTGCAAAGATATTACTAGTTTTGGCATATGACCTCTCTTTGCTCAACATTTTTCAGGCCATAAAGTACGCAGCTGACCACGCCGACTACGTCTCAATGTCTTTCGGTTTTTCAGAATCTGGTTCTGTTGACTATGTAGAGACTATGCATGAAATGCACAATTACTTTGCTACAAAACCACTAGTCTCATTCTTTGCTGCAGCTGGAGATATTTATGGAAATGTTGCTTTCCCTTCAAGCTCCAGTAACATTATAGCGGTTGGAGGAACTGATTTGGAGACTGATACAACTACAAATGAACTTCAAGACTTTGGTACCTTTTTCGGAGGAGGTGGATGCAGTACATTATTCCCTGCATCTATTTTTCAAAAAAGTTTGTCTGATTATAGTTCACAAGGGTGTAACAACTTGAGAGCCATTCCAGATTTTGCTTTTACTCAAGATAACGTATATATTTTTATGGACTATTGCAATAACGAAGCGACGTGCCGTGCAGCCATTGGAGGGACTAGTTTGTCTTCACCCATCGCAGCTGCAAAGGCAGCGGTTCAAGGGACAGTAGTTGTCAATCCGAGCTATGTTTATGGTTCAACCTTTAGATATATTGATGTTACTTCCGGAGGTGAATCACCATATGATGCACATGTTGGATTTGACCTTACAACTGGTAGAGGGGTGTGGCTAGGTGATGTTTTGATTGAAACTGTCACTACTCAAATACCTGCATTCACTCAAGTGACAGCAGCTACTAAATCATCTGTCACCACCCAAGTACCTGTGATGACTACTCAAGCAGCAACTACTACTCAAACACCTGTGATGGTTGCTGAAGCACCTGTTACTACCCAAGATCCAACTACGACTCAAGCACCTGTGATAATTACTGAAGCACCTGTTACTACCCAAGCACCTGTTACTAGTCAAGCACCAGCAACTACTAAATCATCTGTTACCACCCAAGTACCTGTGATAACTACTCAAGCAGCAACTACTACTCAAACACCTGTGATGATTACTGAAGCACCTGTTACTACCCAAGATCCAACTACTATTAAATCATCTGCCACTACTCAATCACCAACTAGTAGTCAAGCTGTTACTAGTCAAGCACCAACTACTATTGAATCATCTGTCACTACTCAATCACCAACTACTACCCAAGCATCTGTTACCAGTCAAGCACCTGTGGTAATTACTGAAGCGCCTGTTACTAGTCAAGCACCAGCAACTACTAAATTATCTGTCACCACCCAAGTACCTGTGGTAACTACCCAAGCACCTGTTGCTACCCAAGCACCATCAACCATTCAAGTACCAGTCTCTACCCAATCAACAATTGAAAAACCTGTTATCACTCAAGTACCAACTACAACAGGCGTGTCGACAGCTTCAGCAACTACTCAAGTACCAGCGATTACTACTGTCCAGGGTACCTCCTGTCCATATTGCCCTTGTGGAGAAATCCCCTCAATAAAGAGAAGGAATACACTAGGCGGTTGTCCATCTTGCAATACTTGTACCACAAGCTCAAATTCATATACTTCATCTCCACGCATAACACAAGCTCCATCAACCAGAGAAGCAACTCAGGTCCAAACAGTCACAACCGTTTCGCCCGAAACCTTATGTCCATTGTGCAGATGCGGAGTTCAATCTAATCGTAATCTCAATAAAAATATTGCTGGGTGCCCGGTGTGTATAACATGCGAGGCAAATGTAGTCCCAACAACGACATCATCTGTGGAAGTAGCGAACCAATCAGGAGAAGACAATGGCAGAGAAGCAAACGGCGCCTCATCCAAATATCTAGCCTCTATCTTGATAGTTTTGAGTGCTCTGGTGGTATACATGACTACTATTTGTAAATAGTTGTGTTAGTAGACTAACTTGAGCGCATTTCTCAAAATCGACTTTTTTATATATTCTTACGTAGTTTGATACGCTCTACAAGATGCGCGTAGAAATCTGCTTCAAAAAACAAAAAGGTTTCAAAATAAACTTTGACTCAGTTCTAAATAATAATTTATTTCTTCAAGGGCACACTTACATCGGTCTTTTCCTTTCCAGCACTAGCGCTCTCCTTTTGTAGTTCCTGTGTCTCCGAATCTTGTGGCTTCATGGCAGGGAACAATATGACCTCCTTGATGTTGTATTGGTTGGTCAAGATCATCACCAAACGATCGATACCCATTCCCCATCCACCAGTCGGTGGCAGACCAAACTCCAAAGCTCTGCAAAAGTCCTCGTCAATCACTTGAGCCTCGTCATCTCCTTGATCCTTTTGTGAAGCTTGTTCTTCGAAGCGTTGTCTTTGTACGAATGGATCGTTCAACTCAGTGTATGCGTTACATAATTCTCTTCCAATGATCATGAGTTCGAATCTTTCGGTCAAGCGCTTATCGCTGCGGTGCCACTTGGCCAGTGGACTCATGAGTTGAGGATGTTCGGTGATGAATGTCGGGTTGATGCAATCCACCTCAATGTACTCGCCCACCAACTTGTCCAACATGCGTGCAGTGGTTAATGGCGGAGAGCAGGTTACATTCTTTTCCTTTAGCAAGTTGACCAACATCAAGCGTGTCTCCTCGCTGGACAAGTCGTCTCCAAACTTGATGTTGAGGATTTGTTCCAAAGTGGGAATCATGGGCACGCGCCTGAATGGAGGCTTAAAGTCAACGACGACTGGTTCATTTGTGTGCAGCATTTGATACTTGATCTTGTATTGTTCGTCGGTGGGTGGGTTGGTCTTGATATCATTCTTCTTGACGTCATATCCGTTCAACATTAGAATCATTCCTGATAACAATTCTTCGGTGAAGGCCATCAAATCATTGTAATCTGCATATGCCCAATACAGCTCCAACATGGTGAACTCTGGATTGTGGGTGAGATCGATTCCTTCGTTTCTAAAGTTCTTTCCCATCTCGTACACGCGATCCAATCCACCAACAATCAATTGCTTCAAGTAGAGCTCTGGAGCGATGCGCATGAATAGGTCCATGTTCAAGTCGTTGTGATGGGTGACGAATGGCTTGGCAGCTGCACCTCCTGCCAACATGCTCATCATTGGAGTTTCGACCTCCAAGAAGCCTCTGTCGTGCAGGAAGCTCTTTACGTAGTGGATGATTTTGGTCCTCTGGATGAATGTGTCCCTGGTGGTCTTGTTGATCATGAGATCCAAGTATCTTTGACGGTATCTTGTTTCTTGTTGACCGGTCACCTTGCCTAGTGCATTCTTCTTGGGTAACATGTGGTAGCATGGGCTCAACAAACTAATCTTGCTGGGGAACACGCTCAATTCACCGAGTTGAGATCTTCCAACGAATCCATCCACGCCAATAATGTCACCTCTACGAAGGGTGCCGAGGATTTGTTGACATGCTTGCTCGCTCTCGTAGACGGATGGATCGACTGCGATTTGGAGTTGTTCTCCTTCACCTTGGATGGTGATGAATGTGAGTGTTTTTTGGTACCTGATGGCGTCAATACGACCGGCGACAGATGTCTTGGCTTCGGTGTCTCTTGCTCCTATTCAATGTTGAGAATGTTATAAAGAAAATCACAAACCCTTTTCATATTTGGAGCCAAATTCAGCGTGGAATTCGGGAATTCTGAGTTGAACGTGGAATTTGTGTGGGTAAATTTCGAGGCCAGTGTCGGCCAATTCCTTAATCATCGTGGAACGGTTTTCAAAGTACTTGGTGGGGTCCATTTCTTCTGCAACCTTGGCACCAGCGGGCTTATCCTTTGACTCTACTTTGTTTGCCTCTGCCTTCTTAGCCTTCTCCTTCTTGGCGAGGGTGTTTTGTAATCTTCTGGATTGTTTCTTTCTTCCATTCTTGCTCATTGGCTTGTCGTTAATGAATGCTTCGATCAACTTTTGTGCCTCATCATTGGTAAGGGCTAACTCAAGACCAAGATTAATAATGTCCTCTTCTGTGGCACTTAATCCGTTGTCGGATACAACCTTAGTTAATAGTTCGTCGGCCAATTGTACTCCTGCATCACCTTCTTTCTCTGCTGAAGTCTTGGATGCAATAAGTTCGTTGTACTGTGTCAACACAACCAATAACTTCTCCTCTGTTAGTTGTGACATGTCTGGACAAATTTCACACGTTAAATAAAAGATTTTGTAAAAGCTAGTTGAGTTCTTAAATATTTACTTTGTCAGCATTCAATTGAAGACGATCTGACGAAAACTCCCAGCTATTAGTAAACAATCCATTTATTATAGATTCTGCGAAAGAAGACGTAATAAATCATAAAGATGTTTGGATAGAGGGAAGAAGCCTCAAATTTAATTGTATTATTGTACCTATATGTAATTGTATACTTTGATACCAATAATATCTTGTTTGGGTGTGTATATGTCAGGAGTGTTGCAACACTTGATCTTTGTCTTTTGTGTAGTATGCCCACCAACTATTAGTTGTTCACTTAATAATTTAGTATCGCAATGGGAACCGCACCAAGAATTATCACCTGTTGTACTGTTATTGTTATTTTTGTAATGTAGACGAATAGGTTCTTAGCTCCACATAAAGATATCTGATCATTTATTTAGCATAAATTAATAGAAGATGTGACAACAATTATCTAAAGGTTCATAATCGAAACATCAACAATGCATTGCATGCTCGTGTTGTGTGTCTTTATATCGTATTATGCGAGCAAATCCAAAGCTCATACGGACATCTCATCTACTGTAGCCCAAAGGCTAGACAAAATGAACAAGTATGTTAAACTAGCAGAGGCGAAGGGAACGT
Organism: Acrasis kona; assembly: GCA_026419775.2. Classification (NCBI taxonomy): domain Eukaryota; phylum Heterolobosea; class Eutetramitea; order Acrasida; family Acrasidae; genus Acrasis; species Acrasis kona. The sequence goes on along the minus strand of JAOPGA020001774.1, from coordinate 3,063 downwards.
GGAGTGCAGTGATTAACAAACTTTGTCATTTAAGTACTCAAAATCTAAAGCGGAGGTTGGGAGTGAGAGATTTTCAGCCACTCCCAACTGTCCAACAAGACATTACCCCACCTGAGATCAGAAAACAAATTCATAACCAAGCATTCTTTCATTCGCACTTTGAGCGCACCCAAGCAAACCCAAACAGGCGTTCATCCAGAAAACATAAAACTTCTTTTATTAGTTTAGATTCCTTGAAATCTTACGAGCGATTCATTTATGGAGATGACGAGTACGAATGTGTATCAAGCAGTTTTTGTGACAATATTACAGCTGAGAGCTCCAACAATGTAAAAGCTAAAGCTTTGAGCACCACCAGCACGAACCAAACAAATAACCTATCTCCCATAATCACACCCAAATTACTCTTACAAAAATCCCTGCAAAAATCAAACAAGAAGCAAGCCAAACATGTTGCATTACAGAGGGCGCAAGTACAATCATATGACTACACGGTGGCTCATCCAGAGTGTAACACTGAAATTAAAACGCAAGGAAGGTACTCTTGGTTCAACGCCTGATTTCTAACAAACCTGTAGATGTAGCGACTGTTGGGCCTTCTCAGGAACAGCAGTTATGAAAGATAGATTGTGCTTGTTGACGAAAGGAGAGCACAACATGACGTTATCAATTCAAGAAGTGATTTCTTGCGGAAACAATGGTGGATGCGATGGAGGTCTTGTTCGGATATTTTGGGACTATGCTCAAAAGTATGGCATTGTAAGTGAACAATGTCTTCCTTATAACAGCCATAATGGTACTTTGAATCCACCAACCTGTCCATCAAAATGTGCTAATGGAGCCTTGTTCAGCTCTTCTCCTCTGTATATGGTAGAAAGTTACCATGTACTTCCCAACGATCCGGACGCCATTCGAAAAGAAATTTTGTTTAATGGACCAGTGCAAGCTACTTTTAATGTGACCGCTGATTTCTTTACTTATAAGAGCGGTATTTATCAAAGTGTTTCCAACGAACATGTGGGGGCACATGCAGTGAGGATAGTTGGATTTGGTCATGATGAAAAGACGAAAACAAACTATTGGAAATGTGCTAATTCATGGTCCGCTGATTTTGGTGAGAATGGGTACTTTAATATAAAGGAAGGAGAGGGGGGCATAGAAACTAATGTAATTGCGCCCATCATGATCATACCTAGAAGAAAAGAGGTGGTTATGGAACCTACTTTAATTCCACCTGGTTACATGTTCGTCTCCCCTACACCCAGTTTAAGCACAAAAAAGGATACACAAGATTTTATTCAGGTACTTTTTAGTTCTTTTAGTACGAGCAATGCAAATGGAAGGCAAGATTCGTTTCTTACATTGGTATTCGTTGTATTTATTACCGTGTTTGTTTTATAAATTTTTACTTGCCCTTTTCATATTAACGCGTTAAAACCTTTAACTTTCTTTACATTTTACCGAAGGGTCTTATGCGTCCTGTCAAATGAATTACCAAGAGCTTTCTTGAACATAAAATCGGAAGTTGACCAATTTTTTATCAACATTCACATGACCACAAGAGAAGGCACAGCGAACCTTAATAGAAATCCAGCACTTCCAGTGCCAGGACAGAGAAATGTATTAGTCACAAGTGCTCTACCATACGTTAATAATGTACCCCATTTGGGCAACATTGTCGGATCGCTACTCAGCGCCGATGTTTATGCTAGATATTGCAGACAAAGAGGCTACAACACTCTATATATTTGCGGTACCGATGAATACGGCACAGCAACGGAGACAAAAGCCCTAGAAGAAAAAACAACCCCTCAAGAAATTTGCGCCAAGTATTATGAAATCCACAAGGAGGTTTATGAATGGTTTGATATCAGTTTTGACTATTTTGGAAGGACAAGTACGAACGCACAAACCACCATCTCACAGGACATTTTCACAAAACTTAACAGTAACGGCCTCTTAATAGAACAAACACAACAGCAACTGTATGACCCAGAAATTAAGAGATTCTTGGCAGATCGTTTTGTTCAAGGAACCTGCCCACACTGTGCCTATGAAGATGCACGCGGTGATCAATGCGACCAATGTGGAAAGCTACTGGACCCAACGCAACTGATCAACTACAGAAGTACCCTAAGCAAGGCCGTTCCTGAACTTAGAGACACCACTCACTTGTACTTGAATCTACCAGTCCTTCAGGATAAAGTTGCAGAGTGGTTTGCAGAAAGTAGTAAGGATGGAGAATGGAGCGAGGTTGCAAAGACAATTACACAAGGCTGGTTGACCATGGAGGAAGGGTTGAAGCCAAGATGCATCACGCGTGACCTCGATTGGGGAACACCAGTACCCATTCCAAAGTTCTCCGGCAAAGTTTTCTATGTTTGGTTCGACGCACCCATTGGATACATTTCCATCACGGCCAACTTGTTGCCCAACGACTGGGAGAAGTGGTGGAAGGATCCACAAAACGTCGAATACGTTCAATTCATGGGAAAGGACAACGTTCCGTTCCACAGCATCATCTTCCCTGCCAGTATGATTGGAACCAACGAGAAGTGGACCAAAGTAAACTCGTTGAGCTCTACAGAGTACTTGAACTACGAGGATGGAAAGTTCAGCAAATCACGTAACGTGGGAGTGTTTGGAAACCAAGTCAAGGAGACCGGCATCCCATCAGAAGTATGGAGGTATTATTTGATCTACAACAGACCCGAACAAGCCGACTCAAAATTCACCTGGGATGACTTTATGAAGAAGAATGACGAACTTTTGAAGAATTTGGGCAACTTTGTGAACAGAGTATTCAAGTTTGTAGCCGATCGATTCGGCAGCGTGGTGCCAACAAGAAAAGAATTGACACAGGTCGACCAAGACCTGATCAAACAAGTAGAAGAGAGAGTGACCGACTATATTCAAAAATTAGAGAAGGTCAAGCTCAAGGATGGAATTAAAATCGTCATGGACATTGCTTCGTTAGGAAATGCTTACATGCAGCACAATGCACCATGGGATCTGTTGAAGAAGGCCAACGACGAAAACAAATTCGCCGATCGCTGCGACACG
>JAOPGA020001773.1:0-19241 GCA_026419775.2 Acrasis kona | reverse complement strand
CAATAGTTATACAAGTTGTTGTTAATAGGTTCTTCAGAACTTCTCTACTTTTATGAAATTCTTGTTCCACCCATCTTTTAGCAGTAGTGGCACTAATGGCAGCATAATCACCTCCTGCATTGCGCATCATAGTCCTGAAAGAGGAAGACTCAACATATGTAAATGGGAGGTTGTTCTCAACTACATGACGAACAATATCTGTTTTAAATAGTTGTTCTCTATTTAGCGGTGCTGTGCTCTCTGTTGACTCCTTCCCTAAATTATGCTTTAAAGACAGATGACGTGCTATGTTGCCAGTTGGAGTATCATGTTTAGCCGTCCAGTTACAGTGCAAACACTTAATTCTCTCTTCACCATTAATAGTTGTATGATGCTGTTGTACCCAGCTTCTTAAAATGCCTTGGTTTGAATTTTTTGTAGCATTACGAGCTGCTGCATCTTCAGTCATTTGTCTCATTAGGGCTGGGTCCGGTTGCTCCGGTGTTATTTCTTGGGTTTCATCGTCTTCACTTCCATCTATTTGACTATAATCGATTTCGCTGTGTGCTCTCTTATTGCGTCATGCGTCTGACATAATGATAATTATAATTGTTATTTATTTATAAATAATTTGAATATTATCCTAATACAACTGTTACAAAATAAACAATTAAATAAAGAATACGGATAATTATTTATACAAATAATTTGAAAATAATTCCTATTTATGCCGAGCTCTAATGTTTCACTTAATCAAATGGATATAAATGCTCAATGTGCATATTCAATAACTACCACTTTTTGTTTAGGTTGATTGTAACGAAGTTCGCGAGTCTTTGGAAAGTGTTTTTGATCGGGATTTATCAACTAGCCGATCTATTTTCGTCGATTATTGTAACGATCAGTTCACAGAACATCATACCTATCAAAAACCTATCAAAAAATCGATCAGAAAGTCCTATCAATATTATTATCACATCTTGTAGCAAAATGATTATCATTTTTTGGATCAAAAATCGAATTGAATTAGACATCAATGTATGGATCGCTTTTTAGATAAAGGTGTGTAACGACTACAAGATCATTTTTAATATCAAAGAACGTGTCTGAATTTGAATCAAAAATACTTCAAAGATCAAGGGATACACTTTAATACAACAAACAGTTTACAAAGGCTTTTAATTCATACATCTGTTTCAAACACATTATCGTCCAACTCGTTGTCATTGTCTGGATTTGAAACAATGTCATCGTTTAAAAATGCATTTTCAAATGTATTGTTGTCATCGATTACCACAGCAAATTGACCATGTTGGTCTCGCTTGGGCTTGCTTCCTTCCCAGAATTCCTTCGTGTCACTGTGCAGTTTCTGGCCGTTGTTCTTTTTCTTAGTTCCATACTTTCTCGAACTATTAATTTTTTTTATTTTACTGATTGCTGCCATTTTCAAACTAGCAACAGTTATTTTGTCCTTGGTTTCCATCATCTTGATCTCTGTCACCTTGGTTTATATCACCTTGGTTCACATCTCCCTGACCTGCATCTCTTTGTACTTGATCACCTTCGCGTTCATTTCCAGTATTATCTGGTCCGTTATTTTGTTGGCTCAGAATTAGTTGCTTTTATGAAAATATCTCTCGAATGTAATTTCAAATTTAGAAACAATCTAAGTGTATTGTTATATTTACCTTAACACATCTCCAAGGAAATTTCATAAAATATGCTTTAGTCACCTGTGCTGTTGCTAAATATTTTTCTGAAATAATAATTATAAAGGTGAAATGGGAAGAAAACGACAGTGCATAGTGTGCGTCGCACATTGTAGAACAGTGGTCAAAACCAAATTACATAACCTAAGCAACTCCCTTCCACCTGAACGGGTGGACTTTGACAAGTGGCATTTTAGGAACGAAGCCAGAGTGTCAAAGAAAATTACAAATGGCTACGTATGCTACAAACATTCAATAATTTTTCGTGAAATAAAAGAGTTGTTCAAAAAGTATTTGAAATTACATGGCAAGATTATATTTTCTACATTTAATTAATCTATTAAAGATGAGGATGCCAAGTCTCCAACATTCCAAACTTAAAATCAATCAACACAATATCCTGGAAATGACGCATCTAGATCAATGGTTATAATGGCAACGCTGAGGTTGGTGCTTACAGTGATGTTCATGAACATTACAATGAGACGGGCAGCTTTTCATTTGATAATGCTTTATGCGACAATGTTGAGCTACATAAGGACATTCAGTTGCGCGTCAATGTATCTGAAATTGGAGGCCGCACGTACAATTGACAACCTCTTGCAAAATGAGAATCTGGAAACATTAAATGCTGCCGTTACCAATTCAGTTGAAGGTTAGACTTTTATTACAGTGTAGTTTACATTGATAGATAATGTTGCACAGAAAGGAGTTGACCATTATTTAACACAAGAGGTTTTGGATGCAATTTATAACAACGATTACGACGAGCATCTAAAGGTATTGCAAGAAATCCCAGACTTAGAGCTTTCAAAATCCAGAACAATTACCACGTTGAGAAATGTAACTGTCCATCCTTAAGCAAAAAATTTGACGGAACGCGCGCGACGATTGAGTCTACTTTTTGCAACCATGACATGACATTCAAAGATAACCACTGCATCAAAGGGCATGATGGGTCTACAAACTGCAGAATGCATGTCAACCATCCTGTTCTTTCTCAAGAGCAATTAACAATTATAACAACCTCGCCCAAACAGCTGCTTTTGGGTCTTTTGATTATAAGAACGGTGGCTTTTTAAAATTAAGGTATTTTCATACTGTGTATGAAATGAAACCTGGATCTGTAGTTCAGCTGAAAGCTAGTTCAATAGTACACGAAAGCACAAAGTACGAAGGTGTCAGATTTTGTCTTGTCATGTTTGTTGATGCCAATTCTTTTTATCCTGGCATCGAAGAATGCAGCGATGTTTATAATAAATACGATAAGGATGATAACGCTCAGGAATAACAAACGGCTTTAATGTTCAAAGTGATTTTAATAAACTAGTTTGTGTAATAATGTTGTTACTGAGGGAAGAGAGTGTTGTTTTGTAAAGAAATAAATAAAAATAGTTGCAACGGATAAATTGTTTATTGGACAGGTTAAGAATAAATTCAACACACCAATGAAAACAAAGGTATCAACAAGGTAAAAAACACTGTTATGGATCATTGAGTAAGAGCAAAATGTATATACGCATGCATTATATTAGATAAAGTCCCTGAGTCAATGAAGAACGTAAGATACTTTCGACAATCTAACTAACCAAATAGAAAATGTTGAGGAAGCATTGTTTTATACGGTCCAACGATGTAGGATCTGCCTTTTGGATTAAACCATAGGTTAATTATACGGAAGAAATTGGTTAGATTAGCAGCAGTAACATTTTAAAAGTCTGCTTTTATAGTAAGTACATTTAATTCAACGTGATATGATATTAATTTTAAAGGCCAAACACAAAAGTTAAAGGCCATTTGATGTTGGTAACGTTAAAGCACTTTGGGGAAGGAAACCTGTCTTGCAGTTAATGGTACGTTGACAATCTACATTAATATACTAATGAATACTAGGTGCGGATAATCGAAAACAGAATGACAAGGCTGAACAACGATCGCCGGAAATAGATTGCGGAGTTGATAAATGCCGATCAAAAACAGTTTCCAAAGATTGTTGGATAATTAATTGATTAATAAAATGTTCTTCTTCAACTTGATGTTACTTTTATTCAAATACAGTGTCAAACTAGGTGAGGTGTAGAAAAAATACTTTAAATGCTTTTGAGGTTTTTGATGCAAAACCTAATTGGACTGCTGATTTGGATCTTACTCGGAATTCTGGTGGGATTGTTGATGGGAAATCTAATTAGTTCCATGATAAATGGTGTAGTCGAAATGTTGATGTAAAACCTGACAGCATAACTGTTACATTAAAAGATCACTTTGTTCTTCACAAATCAGATGTAGTTTATGTCTGTAACGCTGCTAGAACCCTTGTTTGAAGCGCAGATGTAATCTTTGATTGGGGTTTGATCCAATTTCTGATATTCATCCTGAATGTTTTTTTGATCGGCGTTTACATTGTCCCAAATCAAACTTTTTTGATCGAAACTATGCGTGTCTTGATGACTGAGTTGACTCAATTTCTGATCGAGTAATTGTTACAAACACCAATCGCTTATTTGTTACCACAACTGATCGTCACCCGCCGATCAAAAAGATAATCGTATTCTGTATCAAATCCACTCCCCAAAGCCGCCGTTCCAACTTTCAACTATTTTTCAAAACAGTATGAGCAGTGAAACAGAATCGTCACTTGGTCTGTACCACGATTTTAAGTACGCTCTAAAAAGGGATTTGTGGACAATCAAACTTTTAAAAGAGCAATTAAATCTTGGAGTACCACATGAGCTACTCGAAAAATATTTCGCCGACGTGGACGATGATGGTGATGGTATGATAGATTACATGCAACTGGTATCAATGATATCGCTGTTCAACACAACCTCCGAAAGAAAAATTTACTTGGCTATTATTATTTATTTTTATGATGATTATAGTAGTATCTCTCTTGGCATTCCTGTAGATATAATGTTGGAGATTATTGAAGCGTTACAGCTCCTAAACATTATTCAACAAGTCAAAAATAATGCAGTTGATGGAATGGTTTACTACGACATGCATGATTATTATGAGAGCGATGAACAAAATGACCAGGGCGTCATTAATTATTCTCTTCATGGAAAAAAAGAGGACGTAATATTTCACAAGAGGAGGGCAATTAGTAGTCATCTTTCCAATTATGAAAGACGCATAGTAATACCGGCGGTATTAACTGATAATGAACCAAGCGTACATTTTCAAAACAACTCATTACACCTTCCCCTAAACGTTGTTGTTCTCATTTCAGAATTTGCTCTTCCCGTTCTCACAATTATTGCTCATGACAATATTAAAGTTTCTGACCTCTTCATCAAGCACTCTGGTGCAATCCTACTGTTTAGGAGGTGCATAAGATTAGTAGGAGATGCTTGTATACACTTCAAGTGGCTACTGAGGTATCAAGAAGCGAGTATCACGCTGTATTACTGCCCTCTGCAATCCTTTGATGATTGTGCTAATTTTTTACACAAGTGCCCAACTAATTCAATAGTATCAGTCGAACACACTAATTATGCGATGGCATTAATAGACAAGTGCAAAAATCTTGTACGGTATACACATAGTCTATGCACCGAAAATAATTCAAGAGTATATTACGAACAACTGATTTCTAGTTTAATGAACAACCATTCAATATTGGACGTTAGTTTGCTCACATTAGAGAGATTTGAAGGAAATACTCGTTCGGGAGAAGAAGGCCAAATTACCACTGAATATGACCTGAAACAATTGTTAACTTGCAGAACAAATTATAGGTCATTAAGCTTCAATACTCCCTCCTCCAGTTCATTCTCGCTTCTTTCCAATTTGATCCATTTAAGTTGTTTATCGGTGCATACTCACCTTACTCAGGAGAGCGTTGATATCATCTTTAACCTACCAACATTGTCCGAGTTGAATCTGTCCAGCTCAAATCGCGTTAGTATTAAGAACATTACCAAACTGCATCTTCTTGAAGTGTTAGGTCTTGCTGAAGTTCTATTGTATCAGGATGATTTGAAAGTTCTTGTTCATAACCAAAAACTGAAATCTATAGAACTGGAGAACGAGCGTAATACGACCAAACAGTTATGTTACTTGATTGGATCATCAGATACATTAGCTTATGTAACTACAAAGTACTGCTATACCGAGAATGAAATTCTTGACGCTGTTGTAACATCAAAGTCAATCAAAAAGATTGTTATTGAGGAAGCTCAAATTCAACACTATGAACACCCGGAATCCGACATTTGGAAGATATTGAGAAGGGTTTGGAAAGTTGCAGACTCTGTCCCACATATTGAATTTGATGTGCGCACTTCTCTAAGATGAATGATACAGAGAATAAAAAATACATTAAAAAGACTCGTTTATTTACTTTTGAGAGCATTAACTTTTCCATTTAAAGACTTTTTATTGCATTTATACGTCCATCAGTACTCCCAGACAACATGCGAACATCTACGGTAAGACACGGAGTAGTGTTACACCATAGAACCAAATGAATAATTCATCGAAACAGTGCACTTACAATGATATCAACTTCTACTTTTAGCTATAGATATTATTCCTCCTACAAAATTATTGGTTATGCACAAAGCTTTTCCTCTCAAATCCCTCTAAAACAATGAAACTCGTTTATCTTTTGGCATCACTAGCAGTGTTGTTATCATTTGCAGGTAAGAAGAACTACTTAAAATATTGCATTTGCTAACGCTGATCAGTCTGCAACACATTGACAATTACCACAGTCGCTGGCTTCACAAGCAGCGAAGGATACTCTGGTGACAACGGACCAGCAACCAATGCACAATTGAACGGACCAAGAGGTATCCACGTTGCCCCCAACGGTGAAGTTTACATTGCTGACGGAAGTAACCATCGCGTCAGAAAGATCTCAGCTAACGGCGTCATTACAACTGTTGCTGGAACAGGAGTTCAAGGTTTCTCTGGCGACAACGGACAAGCCACCAGTGCACAGCTAGATACACCTTACAACCTCAACACATCTCCAACAGGAGAACTCATCATAGTGGACAGAAATAATCATCGCATTAGAAGCGTGTCTAGCGCAGGGGTCATTACAACAATAGTAGGTAGCGGAATACAAGGATTCTCAGGGGACAACGGCTTGGCAACTAATGCTAGTCTGAACTTTCCTCGTTTTATTGCCTATACTTCCAGTGGTGACATGATTATCACAGACACTGAAAATCATAGAATACGCAGGGTATTCACCAACGGTACCATTGTAACAATCGCTGGTAGAGGAATAGCGGGATTCTCTGGAGATAACGGACTAGCTACTCTTGCACAACTCAACACACCACGTGTGATTAGAGTGAACAGCGCTGGAGAGTTTATTTTTACAGATTCTCTAAATAATCGCATAAGAAGGATATCTACGGACGGTATCATTACAACAATAGCTGGCTCAGGTGCAGCCAACTTTAGTGGAGATGGAGGTTCTCCTTTAAATGCTCAGTTTAACAATCCTCGCGGATTGACATTGACATCGAGTGGTAGTATTATTGTAAGCGATAGAAGTAATCACCGTATCCGCTTAATTGAGAATAATGTGGTAAACACTATTGCAGGCGTTGGTACGCCAGGATTCTCTGGTGATAACGGTGATGCTAGACAAGCACAGTTGAACTTCCCGTGGGGAGTTGCTGTTGCTCCTAATGGCAATATTTTTATTGCGGACAGACAGAATAATAGAGTTAGAATGTTAACTCTTAGGTCTCCTACGCCAACTCCTTCTTCAGCAAGTTATTTGTCACAAAAGAATACCATCTTTTTGGTATGCTTAGGCTTATTATTAGTACTCATGTAGATTAATGTTTAGAATAAATAATCATTTCTCCATCTGTTGTTTTCTTTACGTCAAACTGAGATTTTTGGCGGTAATTGATTTGTTTTCATGGTGCCTAATGGATTCTTCTGTTGCATTATTGAAATAATTCTCAGCATAACCTCTTTTGTTTGCACGTCATCGATGGTCAACTTGTACATAATTTGTAATAAATGACATCCCCAGTGTTGACCCTCACAAAGGCTTTAGTGGATAGAATCCTTGAGAAATACCCAAATGTTGACTTGATTGTTGACAAGAGAAGCGAAGCAGGTCAAGATGGCAACAACAATGTTTACACAACAAAGGTCTACAAACCAAAAGAAGGAAGTAACTACCCATTCTCCCGTCTTGTGAGCACAGATATGTACGTCAGGTCGTACCGAAGTCCAATCTGCGATGGTTCGTGCATATGGCCATAGCAACAATGCTCTTCCTCATCTCGCCTACGACATCTTCCAAAACGCTCCAGACTGCATACATGTACAAGGAGACTTAATTAACAGAGCTGACCTTTTAACCAATCTTCAATATTTACGTGAGTGTTATGATGAACTTTCAACTGTTTTGGATGAAATGCGTTTGGCTGACGGAACCATGTCGCAACCCATTCCCCACTTACAAAGAGCATTAACTTCAGGCTACTTTGTAGGTTACAGTGTCTTGCTATCTGCCCTTGAAGAAGTTACTCCCATTTTGTTGAGGTACACTGATCACTGGATTGATCTAGCACAACCATTCAGACAAGAAACCATTTTGAAGAGCCTTCACACTGAGGACAGAACCGAGACAAGATTACAAAACTATGACAGACGTGCCAGAAGAAGTTTGATGGAGATGGAAATGATTTGGAGAGTTTTGCCAGTCCTTGTGGATGCTGAGACAAACGTAGAATGGACAAAACTCAACTTGTGCGAAGGAGATGACTTTAGCGTAATTAATTCTAACGACGATGGCATGTTGTCACCCACGACCCCAATGTAGACCTCAATAAACATTATTCACAAACAAACATGATCGAATAAAGTTCAAGTTTATTTAATACCATTAACATCAACTTCGTCTACTCTCCGACGAATGTATCAATAACGTGGTCCACTTTAATTAGTCATCACTCCCAGTCACACGCATTTCTTGACTGCAGTTTTAAATCTCGGAACCGGCAAGCTGCTGGGTGGAGGCGAACTCGTCCACATCCCTCCTGCGTACCTCTCCGTCTTCTTCTTCTCACTATCAGTCACTTTTGCATTATTGTCAACCGATGGCATTAACGAAGCCAAAATCTCTGCTTCCGTCATGATAGAGTTTCCTCCCGTCGTGATTGCTCCTGATCTGCTGTTGACAATCTTCAATCCACCATCTTGATGTAATGTATTTTGAAAGTTTGGAATGGTTTCTCCTCCGCTGTAACTAAGACTCTTTTGATGAAAGTGGTTGTGAGGTGGCGTAGTGTAGGCATGAGGATGATGGGAATGGACGACTGGTGATCTTGGTGATTGGAAATCATCCATGATGTGTTCTACTGGTTGTGCCAAATGTAATACTTTCGGTTGTTGATGTTGTTGTGGGTGATATTGATGTGCTTGTAATTGTTGGTTAAGGTTGATTGTCGGCAAGTGTTGATGTGGTTGTAGGAATGAAGGTGGCGGTGCTGTTTGATGTGCATGGGGTGGTGTGTGAAAATGTGGAGGAGGTATGTGATGGGAGGGAATGGGATGATGAGGTGGTGGTGTTTGGCTCAAATACTGTTGTTGATGTTGTTGAGGTGGAATGAAAGGTGCTGGAGTGGGTTGCTGCTGATGTTCTTCTAAATGCTTTGATGCTGCTGATTCATTTTCTACGGACTTGAAGAAGGCATGAATGTCTGATGTTGGTTTGACACTTCCTCCTGGTGGTTGAGGCGGATGGGTGCGTAGAGGTTGACTATTCATGAAGAATGAAGGAGATAATAATGCCTTCTTGGGTTCAGCATGAGTGGTCGTGACTTGATGTTGAGGGAATGATTCATCCTTTGTTGGCAATTGTTGTGACTGGTAGATGAAAGGAGATGTTTGTTGGGGAGCATAGTTTACATGGTTGGATCCAGTGCTTGAACTAGAGGGTTGTGCGAATAATTTCTTGATTACATCTCTATCGCTAGGTTGATATTCTACATTTGCTTCAAAACCGTCCATTCCTTCGGTTTGAAGCAATGGGGATGGTGATTCTCTATTGTTGTTTGGATTAGTTGTCTTATTGGTTACCATTTTATCATAGTTGGCAAAGTGTTCTCTATTGCTCATGGTTGACCCACCGCGACGTTTATTTCTTTTACCTGGTGAGTTGTTTTTCAAGTTGGGTTCTCCATCCAAGGGGTGCATCATTTGCAAGTTTCCTGGTAAAGTTTTCGTGGGAAGTTTGGCTCTTGAGTTTGACTCGGTTATCATAATGTTGTCAAAATTGCTAATGTCCTCGAGGGCAATGTCCTTGTATTCAAAGTACCCGTCTTTAAATTCTCTCACTCTAATTGAATCTTGACCTCTTCACGATGAATACTACCAACGATATTAATAACACATACTTTGGGACTACAATTTCTCTCTGGTAGTCTTTTGTCTCCTCAGACAAGGTCAGGCCCTCGTTTATGATGGGGCCATCAGCGCTGTGATCATTGCCATCGTCCATAAAGTATGGAACTAGTGGGCGTCCAAATCTTGGATTGTTACTAACGTTGTCGTACTGCCGTGTAGAGGACATGGCTCAAATTATTTAGATGTGTCAACTTTAAACTGCTGTCAACTAAAAATCTATTTTTATTTAGTTTGATTTCTTTTGGATATCTTCGCGAGCAGATGCAATCTTCTTCATAATCTTTTCAATCTTACTCCTCTCTACAACTATTACCACGCCTTCGTGCTCAACGGCATACTCAATCGCAACTGACTTTGAGTCTAATGTATAAGGATTGCTAATCTCGTACTTGAACTTGAGTTCGGCTCTATTGTAATAAAACTCCTCTTCTCCTTTTGTGAAGACTGGCATCATTTTGGCTTTCTTTTGGGTGTTGTCAAGATTACTGACTGGATAGAAGATTTTTGTTAAAATTGATGTAATGTTTAAAGAATGTGCACTCTCCTTCTTTTACTGCTTCCGTAATTTCTTGATGCAAGTTTTCATGTAACATTGCTCCAACCTCAAATGGAAGATTCATGACTCTTTCGTTCACAATCAAACCTACTTTACCGCTGAAGATTTCTGCAAGTTGGTCTTTCATCTTCTTGTCTTTACACTTGTCCATAATGTACTCTTTGATTTGTTTTACGCTCTCTGATTTTTTGTATTTGTTCATGTCGACAACGGACAAGAAGCCATAAACGTCATTCCACTCCCAATTAAGCTCTTCCTCGTCGGATTTATTATCCTTGTTCTTTTTCTTGGGGGCGTCTGGCTTCTTTTCATCGTCATATGGCACCTTGATGACAGAGGTGAGGAAATTTGGTTCCTTTTTTTCTTCATCACCCAAAACAATCTGTGTCAAATCAGCATAATTGTATGGTTGTCCGACAAGAAAGTTTTTAGTATACAACTCCAATCCATAATAATCTTTCTCCATGTCTGGAATGCTAACATCAAAATCTACTTGAACGTCATCCTCTTGATTGTCATCAACGTAATCAACATATTCTTCTTCTTCACTATCGCCCTCATCATCTACTGGGGCAGATTCTTTTGGATCAGCATTTGAGGTACTTTCTGTTTCCTTGATAGTACGCTTTTTTGTTAATTCCTTTGCGACCTCCTTTGGTATAACTGGCTTAATCTTATTGCGGTTGCTAGGCTTGGTTATCCTCCTTGTTGACATTGTTCACACGAGTAGCTCAAAGTTCAATTTACATAGTTGACTAAAGATCATATAATCACATTCCATCCACCACCAAACTTATTTGAATGGATTCATAGTCATCGAAATGAACAAAAGTTTCTGAAGATTACACTTATTTCCAAAACATAGTTACATCAACGGATAATCTTTATTTCCTGAAATTTCAATTAAATTTAAGCGTCTTGAAAACATGGGTCCTTTTTAGAATATCGTTCGACTGCGTAAGAAATAAGCTGTTCTTTGCTTGTCGTGCATGTTTCTAAACCTCCGTAGGCGTCCGCAAACCTATACATATCTTTTGAGTTTTCCATCGTCCGCACAAAAAATTAATGTTCCCCTTCCAGCGACTTTTCAGTATTCCCCCGCAATATCGATGATGTTCAGCTCTATAAGCAACCTGGGCAAGAGCAATTCATTTTTTTCTCTGATCTCTTTCTAGTCTATACTCTTCGACTTCTTTCTCTATATCACTGATACGTTTTTGAGTCTATAATTCAAGCCTCTGTTGCAATCCCATGTTTTGTTGTTAACAGTTGTTTTAAAGCATTTTCTTTTTGGATAACATTAATTACTTGTTGTTGATCGTTTATAAGTAGAGTCAACTTTAACAAAGACCTTCATCCGCAATCTTTGCACCTTCAGTTCTGCAGGTTCAATTTTGTTTATAAAAATGTAAAGAAGGAAAGCGTTTATTCTTATAATAGAAAGAAAGTTGACCTCATTCTATTTCAATCATTCAAAGTGTAAAACCAATCGAAGCATGGCACCGGGATCAACAATAAAGAAGAGAGAGAAAAACAAGGTCAAAAAAGTAGTTGACAGTGATGAAGAAGAAGACCATTTACCGACAAAGAAGGAATCTAAAGAACCAAGAGAACAAAGAATCGTTATCGAACAAAAAGCTAGTAGCAGACCACACATTTCCATTTTAGAATTTTTCGAAAGACTAGCGATCGTGCTCATCATCATAATCGCTTTTGTACTATTCGCTGGTCTCGGCTATTTCGGCTATATAGCAGTGAACAGATTCTACGTACTCGGGGATAACATCGGAGATGCCATATCCTACTCCACATCCGAGTTAAAAAATCAATACAGTAACATTAAATCGCAAGCACATAAATATTGTCCCGTTATGATCTGCGGCGAACAAAATCGACATATCGACTCTGTGAAAAAAAACGAACTATCCAGAATCATTCAAACGGTAATCAACAACAGCACGACGCTAGATACCATTACAAACAGCAAAATCAAAATGAACGAAGTGAAACTTAATTTACTAAGCATGAAATTTAGAGATTTGTCCGATAAGGCCAATGAAATTAGAAACGCACTCGGTAACATGCAACAACCAGTTGCAGTGATGGACAGAGTTCGTATCGATACGAAAAATCTACTCAAGGGTTTCAGAAAACAATCTGCGGAGGGAAAGACGATATCAGCGTGGACAGACGTGAAAGCTGATATCGAACAACAGGTGGTCATGTTCGCAAACAGTTGCGATAATTTGAAGCAATTCTTCAAATCAGTAATCGAACAGGTGGATTACCTAATGGAACAAGTTCATGTCGTACACGTAGATGACACCAAAATATGTAAGATATTTGGCGTTGGTTGCACTGTACAAAAGAAATTAGATGACACCAAACAAATGTTGGAGAAGGAGTACATGACTATGGAGATCTTGAGTTCAAAGTTGATTGAGCTCAAAGTGAATGCTATAGGTGATGCAGGTGGGAAAATGTTCATCTTACCTCCTTCTTCGCACTTTAAAAGTGAGGATGAGATTATCAAATTGTTAAATGATGTAGAATAAATTTTTATTTTTGTTTTAGTTAGTTGACTGGAAATGATTTTGATTGGATACAAACATGTTTTGGCACTTGAATCCCCCGTTGGTACTTCTTTTTACTCTTGCATAGCGTAGATTATGTATATGCTAATACAGGTGCTGTTTCTTTTGCGGTTGAGTAGAGGGATACGGGAAAGCAGGGTATTATGTTGCATGCGGATCAAATTATACCGACTGGAGTCGTTTGCGGCTGTTGTTGCTTTGTCAGATTACATTCATAAACTTTGAAGCGAGAATAAATACTACTTGTGTTTTTGTTCTGTGGACAGTGTTTCAACCATACGAAATGATATTGAGCCGCTTCAAGTTGCTACAACCTTTTTGCATCCTGAATTCCGTGTTGGAATTGATGATTGTCTTTTGGAGAGATTACTGATTAATATATATGGATCGGATTTTATGTATTAAGAAGGGCTCAATTTATTTCGTATACTTATTCACCAAATTCAAATGTACGTGCCGTGGACAATCTTTTGCGAACGACTTATTAATAAATGTGATGTGCAGATCGTTCATCTCCTCATGATAGAATAGAATAGAATTCTATTGGTGCGACATCTTGGCAACGTAGTAGATAAATGAATCTTATTGTGTGAACTTTTTTTCGATCTCCTTTTTGTAACAAATTAAAAATAAAAGTACTTTTGTAGTATATTTCAGAAGCACGTTGAATGACCCATGAGAGGAAGAGACGGAGGTTAAACGATGACCTCCCACATGTTGTATCTGACGAACAATGCTGCTCAATAGAAGGTTGCACAAAATAATGCTCTTTGTATTCACAATTATTAGAATTTATAACAACTTCTAAAGAAAAGATGGGAACACTTTTGAGACTTGCAGATGTGTCCATCAGATTTCAAAACTTGACCGAAAATGAAGACCTCGTCGGAAGAGATGAAATGGTCCTACTATCTTTGATGAAAAGAAAGTTGAGGGGGAAAAACTGTGAAAGTTCTGTTTGGACTTATGGAAGTGCCTCGATGGGGCAGTTGGGACACGGCGACACGTCGAAGCGAGTAATACCAGAACCAATGACAACTCTACCAAACAAATATTTTCTCAGTGCAGCTGCTGGCTGGGGGCATACTGTTCTTGTTGATAGTAAGCTTCAATTTAATTTTTAACAGATCTCACATTCTCTGCAGAAAGTGGACTTGTATATTCTTGTGGGTTCAATAATTATGGTGAGAGTGCGATTTTAAAACTGAATACTAATCTTTACAGGACAACTCGGGCTCGGGCATCAAAAATTCACACCAACACCTTGCGTCATTGAATCACTTCAAGAGTATAAAATTACAAAAGTATCAGTCAACAGTTCGTGTCACACCATAGCAATTGAGGGTAAGTTGACTCGATCCATATCGACTAATATTTCTAGATACGGGTCGAGTTTTTGTTTGGGGATGTAATCAATTTGGTAACATTTTAGTTTTGTATCCCGACTTCTCACACGCACAGGTCAATTAGGTTTGGGTCAAAGAGGACATCGGCTGTCGCCATCAGAGATTACATGTCTAAGAGACAGGAACATTAAAGACATTTATGCAGGCGGTGGTGCGAACGAAGGATATTGTTTTGTTGTTGACTCGAACCAGAAAATGTATTCTTGGGGTAAAAACTCGAGAGGACAGTTGGGCCTCGGCGAGACTAATAAACAAATGGATGAGCCCACATTAGTGGCGACATCTTTTAAACCATTGAAATTGGCACTAGGTGCGAGTCACGTAGTTGCAATAACTTGTATGTAATATTAAATGTGCATCATTAACCTAAAAAAGCTAATGATGAAGTGTGTTCTTGGGGTGCAAATGATGAAGGAGCTTTAGGAATGGAAAGTTTTTCCCAGCTGGGTCAATGTGATTTTCCTAGAGAAATTGTCAGTCTACGTGGCAAGCACAGTAAGAGTGTTGCTTGTGGTCGTTCATTTTCTTTGATTCTTACTGGTATTTTATGTTTATAGTACTTTCTTGTTTTATTTTCTTAGAAAATGGGGATATATATGCTTGGGGTAAGTCTCCCACTCAAGATAACTGGAACGTGCCACACTTGTTGCCTGGTATTGGTGGGGTTACACTTATAGGTGCTGGATTTTCTCATTGCATCGCCTATACAAGTAAGTATTACTAAAATGTAGATTTTTTTTAAACGACATTCAAGAAGACGGAAAGTTGTACGGGTGGGGAAATGGTACGCACGGGCAGCTTGGAAACGGAACATTAAAGAATAGAGATGCGCCCGATGAAGCAATATTTAAGGAGAAAGGGGTTGTCGTTGTATGCGGTGGTGGTCATCACTCTGTTGTGCTTACAAATCCATTTTGTAAATAAATTTGACAGTTGTCTGATCTTTGGTCTCATGTCTGACTTTGTCGCATCTTATCTACTTGATGGGAATTACTACTTGTCCGCACTAGAATTCTATCAGGAACTGTTGGAGAGTGGACAAGAACAAAAATTATTGAAAGACTTTTTTGAAAATAAGAGATACAGACGCCACCACGAGTCTCACAGCGATGACAGCCATCCTGGTAAATCAACAAATACACCGAACGGTCAAAATGTACCCTTTCTGTCCAATGAATTAAAGAAAAAGGACGAACACATTAACATGCTCGAGTACGAGGTTAGAGTTTTAAATTCAGACCTTGAAAAGATGCGGACACAATTACGGGAGGCCCTTAATGGCCCCAATGCTCACGCAGAAGGAACATTTAACGAAAGCACAAATGATGAAAATACAGAGAATGTAAGGTCCAACAGTGCTACTACGATAGATTCCATCGATTCGCTATCACCATTATCAACCAAACCAGTATCAACTGCAAAACAGCTTGCTAACCAAGACCCCTCATTGACATTGAAAAATCTAAACAAGCAGGTACTAACCCAACCAGAGCGACAAACGATCAATTACATGATCAGACAGTACCTACTAGATAATGGATATCCCATTACAGGCATCAGCTTGTCGGACGAAGTCAGCTCCAACGACATGTTCAATCTCGACGACTTTAACGTGGACAAGATCAAGGTCACTAAAAGTTACGAAGACGACGACGATGATGACGACGAAGAAGTAGACAACCACAAAACATCATCATTCGAACTCACACTTTTATACTTGTATAGATACTATTACAAATTGAGCCCACAACAGTTACATAACATGCTTAATGCAAGAAAAGACCAAAAAGACACCAGAGCGTTAAGGAAGGCCTTACAGTCCATAGAGGACAAGAACAAACAATTACAAGAAGCAGATAAAACATTAAGCGAACAAGAGTCACAAATAGACATGCTCAAGGAACGCATTTCACAATTAACAACAGAACAACCCATCACACCCCAAACGGATCCAACCGCCACCTCCGATCTAACAACATCCAAAAACGTCACATCGAGTCAACAACCCATCAAGTCGACATCAACATCATCCTTCCGATCCAACCAATCCGACGCAGTACTCAAAGTACTCGGCGACCGCCTCCCACAATTAATAAGAAACAGCAAGAGCGACAAGAGACAAGAATTCATGCCATTGATCTCCATCACATTACAACATCACACCGATCCCGCAATCAGAGATAAAATCTGTCAGTGCTTATTCACGTTATACAAGAAACCGGAACAAGAACAAAGAGATGTCATCATGGACGGATGCATCACCATCGCACGTCGCATCTCTCCCGAAAGATTCGAAAACGAAGTACTTCCGCAGTGTTGGGAACAGGTCATGAGCAAAACACCGGAACGAAGATCTCTCGTTGCGGACGCATGCGGAAAATTAGCTCCGTACGTAAAATCACATTTGAGGCCATCGCTGTTCCTGAGCATGCTACAGCAATTATGTAGCGACAAGAACGAAATGGTCAAATGTTCCGCGGCGGTCAACTTGGCAGCATTAATCCAATCGTTCACATTACAAGATGATTCAGAATCATCGTCATCAGATTGTCGCAACAAGTACGAATCCATCAAAGATATCGCATGTCAATTATTTTTGGATAAAAATCATCAAGTCGCCACCACGACCGTTCAATCACTTTTGCCGAGCATTAGTAAATGGGCGATGGGATTCGATAAATTATGCAGCGATGATTCTGGACTATTGGCCGATTTATTAAGCATCGGTCGTCACTTGTCGTCTCAATCTTCAAATTTGCCGCCCGTCGAAGATTTGGAATTCAGGTTGACCACATTGCTAAATTTGTTGAATTCCATCTTGACCCTAATTCATCAAGTAGATTCCACATGGTTCGCTAATCATGGATTAGATCAAATCATACAAATACCCGCCAACGTTCCTCATCAAGATGGCCAGGATGATTTCTCCGCCGTGGATCCAATTCATAAGGAAATGAACGTGTTGATGGATCACATTTGTAATGTGTTTGGAATTGATTTTTTCAAAAATGTGGTGCATGGTGTTTTTACAAAGTGGTTACAATCGGAATCGTCGGATCATCACAAGCAACGATTGTTGCCGTTGTATTTGAAGGCAGTCATTACGAATCTGATCCCATGCGACGATGGTGATTTTGTAAAAAACAAGTTGACCGATCTGATTTGTAACATTTCGCACGAGAAGGAATCTTGGAATCAAAATCACCAAATCATGTTCCAGAATGCAATGGCCATGGCTTGCAAATCTCACAAATCGCTCCTAAATGTTGCCATTTCGGTGTTGAGCGAATGTAGCAGGGACCCATCTCATCTGATCAGATGCACGTGTGCGATCACGTGGAATGGATTGGCGAGCGTTATGGAATCCGATCAATTGGTCAACGTGTTGATTCCGAATCTAAATTCCTTGTGCTCCGATGTGGACACCAAAGTGAGGTGTGCTGCATTACAGCCGTTAATTACCGTTACGTTGAATCTGGAGGAAGTTGACCATTTGAAATTGGTAATTTCCCTATTCGAATACTACTTGCCCACCAGCAACATTACCACGCTGAGCAAATCGCCAGACGACGAATACGAAGAATATAAGGAAGATGTGAAATCGCCCATTTCCAAATCACATCCAGATGCTTACTTACAAGTTTTGAAGATTTGGAGCAAAATACTACCAAAGATGGAAGCTTACATTAGGGACAAGTACGCTCTTTGTAAATTAGTAGATGTGTGTCGAGACAATTTGGCAAATCCAAATGTGCAAGATCGACGTGCGGTCGCCTTGGCTCTCTTTGACTGTTATAGAGCGTTGAACGGCTGTACGTTGAAGTTGGATGGATTGAGGGATTACATTGTGCCTGGATTGGAGTTGTTGGAGACTGATGTTGATCAGGTGTTGACCGATAATGCTTCGGTGAGAAGTAGCGTGAGAAATATGTTGCGTGATTTGAGAGCTGCCATAAAGGCTGCTTCTTCTAGTCCTTCTGGTGTTGGTGGAGGCAAGTTAAAGACGCCTATTGGTGCTCCTAGCGTGGAGGAATCACTGGGTAGTGCTGTGGCGTCTAATCAACAGGCTAAAGTAGAGGATCAGTTAAATGCTGCCAAACAGAATATATCCAGGTTCTTTAAGTTTGGTAAACAATAAAATAATAATTGTTTTTTTTTAAAAAATGTATCATTTGTCTGTACAACGTTCGTATTAAATTGACAAAGTTGACCAAAGATGAGGTTGATGTGCTTGGTGCTGATCGTTGTTATCCTTTGTTTGCATGTTGGAATATCTGATGGAAAGAAAGCAAAGGGAGGTGGAGCGGTGAGCGTTTTGAATGGAACAATTTCAAATAGCACTATTGGTGAAGAATGTGAGTGGAGGTGTATTACGGGTCTTGTTGGTGGTTCTCTAACCATAGTGTGCTTTTTCATTTTTGTGATCGTTAGTATCGCAATAACTCCGAAACCTGCAGCGATTGGTAAGTTGTTCCCGTCTAATGCTCTAACACGCGATAGACCCCAGTGCATATGGGCATTAATTACTACAAACATTTATATATGACGTTCAAATTATCGTTCAGATGGGTTTTCATTTTTCAATAGTTTTGGAAACTTTTGACTCAAC
>JAOPGA020001768.1:0-28620 GCA_026419775.2 Acrasis kona | reverse complement strand
CCCCATTAAACAAACTCTCCCACTCTCTCTTAACAGGAACAGAATGAAACAAAAAATTCAAAACAATTTACAAAATAATTTAAAGAACAGAAATCTGTTTTATTAAGCTTTTAGCTCGCACAAAAATGGTTTGCTATATTCGTTGCCTATTGTTCTCCATTTTCCAGGTACACCGAATTGGTTGCTGTTAATAAAAGAAACATAGTTACCCCAAGACACTGGTGCACCTTCTCCAAAGTTTTGATATGCCCAACTGCGTCTGCTATCCCAGAAGAATGGTGAATTATTGTTTGCACGACTTCCACCAATCCAGAATTCTGCAACGCGTGATGGAACGAAATTCTTAACCCATGAGTTCATCTGCCAAGTCACAATTGAAGCCAAGTAACCTCCTTGACTCCTGCAGAAAGTGCTGGACTGACGGAATGTTGATGGGTTGTTGTAGAATCGATAGCAGAAGCCTTCGTATTTGGTCCACCCACTTGGACAACCGCTTGGTGTAGTTGGTGCAGGTACGCATGCGCATCGATCTCCACCTGGTGCAGATGCAATGCCTGCATCATACCAATGGACTTGACCAGCGGGGCATGTCCAGCATGGTGGTTGAGTGGTTGCTGGTGGAGATGGCACTGGTACTGATACTGAACCTGGTCCAGTTGGGACATTGAAGCAGTCGTATGGTGCTACGCCGCTGCAAATTCCCCAAAAGTTGTTGACGTCGTTTGCGTTGCCATTTCCCTTCCATGGTTCGTTGTTGGAGGAGAATAAGCTGCATGGCAAGTTGTTGCGTGCGCAAAGGTCGATAATTTGTTGATTAACTTGTCTTTGGTTGTTCAAGTTGGCAATACCACATTGTTGACCATTGTAAACGTTTGCTGTGGAGACAATGTCGCCCATACCTTGGCGGTTGCCTGGCCATCCGAATTCAGTAAGGATGACTGGTTTGGGTGAAGCGGCTCTTAGTGCGTTGAATCTGAAGATTGTTTGGTTGGCTGCGTTTGATGCTGGTTGGCAGGGGTACATTCTGGAGTATGTGTTTGACCACCATGGGAAGTCATCGAGACCTACAAAGTCTACTACAGCGGCCAAATCACCAAAGAAGTTGTTGCACGGGTATTCGTCACCACCGCACCATCCTGTGAAGACGTCAATGTAACCGATTGGTTGAGTGACACCAGCGTTTCTTAATTGCCTCACGCATGAAGCGACAGTGTTCTTGACGCCAGTTGGGTTGTTGCTCTCGTAGATGGTTTCTGATCCGCAACTGATTCCAATGAGTGTATCTCTATATGCATTTGCGTTAGCAATTGCCCCTGGGAGACTGTTGATGGTTAGAGATGCAGCGTCAATATAGATATTCGCTAGCACCTTAACGTTAAGTGACTTTGCAACTTTGAGAATGTTTCCGTATGTTTCGGCTCCAAGGTTGTAAATGTGTATGCATCTGAACCCTGATTGTTGGACAAGTTTCTCCATCAAAGTGCGGATCAAGCTTTCGGGCGGTGAAGGCCCATAGTTTGGTGTATAGTTGTCAACGTATGGCGAGAATGAAATACATCCTGGCGAGTTGCCTGACGGTGTCATCGCATTTATTAAATCTTGCACGCTGCAAGTAGCATATACTGCTAAAAGGAGGATGCTGAGTATGTATGTTGTTGTTTTCATTTTTTGTGTATCGGTATTCTTCTTCTTGTGCAGTTATTTATACGAAAATCGCTTACTATATATGGTAACGGGAACTTATTTTTGTCCCTGGTATAAATAAACAAATGTTACTTGGTACTCGAAAAGAACAGACTGCATAAGGTAGGACGATTGATTACTGTATGACATGTTTTTAACAACTATGTTTATTTATAACTTCCTTTTGCCGCATTTTATTTAGCATGAACAGTTTTATTCCTTTTCCTTGCAGGGTAATATTATGATACCGATGTCAATGAAGACTTCCGACGAAAGTCGTGATACTAATATCATGATATTGTTCGTTTTTAAGTAACAAAGAGTAGAAATCGTATCCTTCGTTCGCTGGTTCAAAAGTTAAATTTTGTAATTATCAACGAAGGACTTACTCAACCAAATAAAAGTATTAGATCCATGGCACCCGACAGACTCAATTTTCCATGTACTCAAATAAGACATATCATCAGATAAGCTATTTCTCCACTTCAATTCTACAACTTCATCACTATAACTAGGAGCACTAGTTCCCAACTGCTTACATTCATTTGAACCAGCACAATACACTATATCCTCTTTCCCTTCTTTTACCAAAAACAATACATGACGGATGCCACTTTCAATTTTGTGTACATATTTTCCTTTCAAACTGCTCAAGGGTGAGATGGTTCTGGTTGGTTGAATCTTCATTTTCCCTATTCCACTCAAGTCATTATTTTCCTGACCACTAATATAAACGTTGCTGTTGTTCTCATCAAATTTTTCCAAAAGACAGAAGGTGCACTCGTCACAACTATTTATTGACTTGATGAGTCCTGGCAATTGAAGCGAGAAAACATCGTGAAAGAAATCATCTTGCTGTGCAATTAGTATTGTGCGTTTGTCAATTTGCGAGACAATGTTCCATTTCTCTAACGAAGCAGCAATGGTGTGATGTGCTAAATTTAATGGTTTTGATGTATTGTGCACTTTGTATACTTCCGCTTTGTTTTTAAAAGTAACGACAATGTTTTGTCGGTTCAACACAATGTCAACTGCATTTTGAAGGCAATGTATTACGGTCGGTGTTGAAAAAACATCGGGCAAATAATTAAAAAAATCATTTTTCCCAAATGCACAAACTGAACCATTATGGAGTAGTAGAAAACAAATCAACCCATTTGATTTGATGTCTCTCACTATGTCCACTTGTAGCTTTACTAAAGCATCATGCCTTGATATATCTCCCTGTCCAATCTTTCCATTAGTATTATCTCCACAAGACCACACACTCCCATTATCTGATAAAATCAAAAAGTGGTCGTATAGGAAAAGGACTTTCTTGATGAGGTAAATATGAGAAGAAAATAAAAGGTTGGGTGTTTGGTGGTTTGTATATCCAAAAAGGAGAAGATGATTTTGAGAGTTGATTCTCACATGATGGATTTGTGGTTTTTCCTCGTACGTAGTTTGGTTCTGTAGTAAATATTGTTGTTTAGGGCGCCCTCGAATACTAATATCATCACCTTCTCTTGATATTGAAGAGCCCATAAACTATATGGAACTTTAACTTTGAACTGTTGTTGTAAATTTATTTGTTCGGACATCAGCAACACATCCGGTAATGGTCTCTTGTATTATAGCATTGCAAAAATATGCAACATCACAATGAATGGTCTTAACGAATAAATTGATCAATTTTTTGTAATTGACCTTAGACTATTTTTGAGCAACGTTCGAGGTGGGAAAAGTCAATAATTAGGAGGCATTTACAGAGCACGTAAAAGTTACATTCTACTCCAAATTCTGATGATCTTTCTACTCATCCCCAAATAGCTATAGTAGCTATTAGTACAGATAATCTGTTTACGAAAATGGCTCGATTATACGAAATTCGAAGTCTGATTATATAATGAGGTGCCTAAGCAACAGGCTAATTTCAGCGCATAATATTGCTTAGGGCTTACTTACTTACTTAGGGAACATTGTTGCTACTTCCGAGTAGCTTTAAGTGATAAGAAGCCAGATAGCTGGAGGACACAAAATTGGTTGACTGTACTTATGGAAGCGCGCCGTTGAATATATCTTATAAACTGCTTAAAACTAAACACAATTTTAAGGTGCTCTTAACAGTTTTTGAAACAATCATAAATATAAATTAACAACACTTATCATTAAATATAACTGAACTATCCACGAACCCATAAAACTATTCAGAGGATATCGAATGTTTCAAAATGAAACAGATCATGGTTAAATAATAAAAGCACAAACAACAACAACATCTTTTTGGAAGTGTGGTAGTAGGGTAACTGTTACCCTTTTTTTAAAACAGGGTTAAGCCTGAATGTTTATTGGTAGTTCTACCCAAAAATACTAGTTATAGTTTAATATACTATTGTAGTAGATTAGTTGGTTTTACATGATAGCGAGATTAATGTTCAATATTGTTATCGTAAGCTATCGGAAATGAAATACAGGTCAACTAACTACAACATAAAAGCAGTTATTGTCAATAATTATCATAATTGTGAAACTTAAAAAATGCCAAACATCAAATTGTTCTGTAAAGTGACTCATGAAGAGAAAAAGAGGAAGACAGAAACAAAGTATGGGAAAGGGCCTAGCTATGGCTATTTTCACTACTGCGACTGCCATGAAGAACTTTGCGTGGCCATGTGCATGCAATGTGGTCCAATTACATATTCAAATGCATCCAAACACGTCAAGAAGCCTGGAAAGCATGTAATATTATCAGAAGGAGGCGGACTACACAGGCCAGAAAAAAGACACAAAGGTGTATGTAAAAAGAAAAGCAGTAAAACAAAGAGGGTGGGATCAAAGAAATCTCCAAGTAGTGACTTTGAAGAGACACTGAGTTCAAACAACTCTTTATATATACAAACTGTTGCAGAAGTGACATCAACAATAGAAACCATTACAACCAACGATGGTTCCAATAGTTTAAGCATTATGGATAGTTCGCCAACAACTCTGTATTTTAACACCGCTGATGAACTTGAGAGCGATTCTGTAACATTTGATGAGTCGCAACCTGAATGTAGCCAATTAGAGTTGCAGCCTGTTTCCCCTACAAATGCCATACAATACGCAGACCTATTTTGTCCATCACCAATGTCGCACATTGATAACACGTGGTGCCCAGATTATGTATCTTATCAAGAATCTCAACTTGATTTTGATGGATTCGAGCTAATAGATTTTAGTACATACCTTCAATAAATAGATTTTTAATACTATTAAACGTGACTTTTGTAAATTACAAAGTAACTGATTGACAGATTGATGGCTGAAAAACTAAATCAAGCGAAAAAAACCTCTATGACTTCATGAGTCCTGATAAGTAGTTGAAAACCCGTTCCTGAAAGGACAATAAATTGGATGGACGTTCTTTGAAAGACAAATAAAAAATGACAAACGCAATGATCTTGTTGTGCCTTGCTTTCTGCGTACTGGGCCTGAACGCAGAATTCGAAAACGCCAAAAGACTCGTAGAAGCTATTGTAGATGCGAACAAGGCACAATACAATGACTGGTCTCCCGTCAACCTTCAAAATAAAGAATACTTCAGAACATTCAAAGACATTTTGAAGTATACAGATAAGGTGCCTGCTGAACTTATCCTAGATTTAGAATATAAAGAAGTTGAAGCCCCATTCGTTGATCTAGCACATCACCCCGATGGTACATTCTTTACAACCTCGCTACTCACAGGATGTAAAATGTTATTAGTTGGAGACCAACATCACTGGAAAAGAATCTACCACGTAGCTGGCATGCTGACGAAAAAAAACGTAATGGACAAAAAGATCCTGACAGACAAACAAATTGAAGATAGTTACATACTACAGAGAAACACAAAGCTTGAAAAGTGGAAGAGAGAAAAACAAGATGACTCGGTCTATGGGTTCTACTGGGACAGATCATGGTTTGCAGGTGTAAAATTGAATGGAAAATGGCTGTTTGCCCACTTGAACAGAAACAACAAGGACGCTCCATTCTTTTGGAGGCCTTTTCCATTTCCTGCATTAAAAAAACAACTAGTGGATTCGGACAAAAAGACGGATGCAATATTAGTCAACAAAAAGTCTAAAAGCCCACCAAAACGCAAATAGAGGGTTACGTGTAATAATAAATTTTGACAATTTAGAAATACATATTCGTCATTTCACAATCAATATTGCTCTGAAGAGAATGTGGTGGAAATTCTCGGTACGTATCATAGCCCGTCCGGTCAATATTTCTTACAATCTGCAACGTGAACCAAACTAATTGGGTGGAGTTAAGATTACTACAAACATCCTAGTAACATCTGGATTCGGACTCCTGAAGTATTATGATTCTTGTGATAACCAATTCATAAGAATCACACTAAAGAGATAACAAAAAATAGTGGCTAATCATTTGGTGTAATCCGAATTTAGATTTGATTTTGTTGTTACAATCTCTATTTGGACATCACAGCAGAACAATGAAGAGGTACACACAAGTTGCGTTGTTGATTTTGTTGGTTGCGCTAAATTGTGTAATATGCCGTCCAAAACCACCAGTCGTAATTGAGCCAAAAAACCCGAATGACCCTGTTGGTCTACCAAGTGGCAAAGCAAAATCCGTTTTGATTGTAGGAGGGGGTCTCGCTGGTTTGTCTGCAGCTCTTGAGCTTTCAGAAAGAGGATATAATGTAACAATTAGAGAAGCATCTAATGTTCTTGGTGGTCGTCTAGCAACCTACACAAGAAGTCCAGTTTGCAATTCTACCTCTCTGTGTGATAAGTATCTCTTAAACAAAGAATATGATATCGAACACGGTTTCCACGCCTGGTTCCATTCCTATTTTACATTCAAGGACATTATACAGAGGTTAGACGCCGGTAAATATTTCAGACCATGGGAAAAGGTTGATTTCGTGTTTAGAAACTACAAACCGGAACAAATCTATTCTTCTGGGCCATACCCTTTGAATTTATTGGGCATTATATGGAGAAGCAAAAACATCAAATGGAGCGACGCTTTTAGTGTGAGAAACTGCAGAGATGACATGCAATACTTTAACTACACAAACATCTATGATAGGTACGACCACATGACTTTTGATGAGTGGATCGAGTTTAGAAAAGTGTCCGTCGCTTTTGCGGACATTATATTAAAACCTAGTGTTAGTGTGACTTTAAACGAAAGAAAAGTATTTAGTGCCGCAGAAATGTTGTTATATGTTTATTATTATTTCTTAGAAAGCGAAAAGGCAGATAAACGTGAAATCCTCACGACTTCCTTTAAAAATGCAATCATCAGTCCGTGGGAACAGAAATTAAAAAAGTCCAATGTTAAAATCTTGTTGAACTCTCCTGTAAAAATGTTGCGTTTCGATAACAATCGTATCGTAGGTGATGAAACTGAAATCGCCTATGATAATGTTGTTTTATCTGCTGATCTCCCTGCTATTAAAAATATTATGTCCAATAGTGTTGGTACGGATGATGTTTCTCTAGATAAACTCAGAGAACCCATTTTAAGACTTGCTGTTGCTCCACACTACAAGGTAATGAGAGTATGGTTTTCTGGTTTACCAAAAGAAGGCACGCCCGACATTTTGGAAACTCCAGACTATCAGCCCATTAACTTAGTAGCACAATACCATCAGCTCGAGTCCGAATTTGTTCAATGGAGTGCGAGCACTGGTGGTAGTGTAATGGAATTCCACTTGTATACATGGGAAGGTCCTCAAGACATAAATGAAGCACAGGTGTGGAATCGTATATCATCCACTGTGTACCAAATCCTACCAGAGATGAAGCAACATAAAGTCATTGCCTATACTGTGTATGGGTATCAGAACTTCCCAAGCTTCAAAGCTGGTCAGGAGAAGTTTAGACCCATGGTACACACTCCTACTTTACATGGAATCAATAACTTTTACTATGCTGGTGACTGGCTTCACACAGTGCACCCATCAGCGTTGATGGAGAGGGCCGTGTCGACCGGAAGAATTGCTGCAAATGAAATTCTACTAAAAGATAAGGTGAGACAAGTACCCATGACTGTTTTGAGCGGTATTGGTCCTGGTATGATCTAATAAAATAATTTGATCAACAACTCAACTTTTATTCATCTTTTTGTAAAGCGCAACTTGATGGGTGTTTTTGCCATCAAAGTCATGTTCACCTCCAAGTCAAGTTCACTCATCTCATCAACACACTCTACATTAAATCGCTTCAAAATCATAGCAAATACAAACACCATCTCGACCTCCGCAAACCTTTTTCCGATGCAACTTCTCTTACCCACACCAAATGCAGTATTCGCAAAACTCTTTTGTTTGTTTGCATCCAGATCCCATCTTTCAGGTCTAAAATCATTTGCATTTTCAAAGTACTTATCATCTCTCTGCATATTATTCCAATGTATCAAACAATGAGTCCCGACTGGGAACTTTCTATTCTTGAACTCAAACTCTCTAATTACAATTCTTTCAGTTCCAACGGCGGCTGGATACAAACGTAAGGTTTCGTTCATAATGTTGTGTATGAAAGTTAATTGATCCATTTGCTCGTAAGTAGGATGTTCAGCACTACCCAACACCTGGTCAACATGGAGTTGAGCCCTTTTTTGAATGTGACGGTTGAGTGCCAAAAGTCTAAAACCAAAAGCCAAGGTCCTTGCGGTAGTCTCATGACCCGCAACGATAAACATTAAACAATTACTAACCATTTCTTTATTAGAAAGAGGTCTACTGTCATCAGGAACCTGATCGAGTCTAGTACTCTTTGCAGCATTTATTAACAATGATAAAATGTCGTTGTTTTCATTTTCGGACCCTACAAGTCTTTCTTCTATAATTTTATTGACTGCATCACTAAATGTGTTCAAGTCCGAAAAGTATTGGTCAAGGAAGGGAATGAAGCGGAATTTTTCGCTTCTCATAAATTTTGGAAAGAGCGCAAAGAAGGTACCATTGTAGAAGAATCTCGCCTGAGAGTTCATGACTGATTTGGGGTCAGATTGAGATTCAGTGCTGAATGCATCAAAGTCATGTCCAAAACCCGCTCTTCCAATTACTACAAAGTTAAGACCGAAAAAATGTTATAAGAACTTACCATTGAGCGTAAGATTAGACATGTCAGAAATGACATCTCTGTCGGCATCTGCGTCAATTTGTTGTATGAGCTGTTGTGCAACTAGAGTGGTAGCATCTGCCACTACAAACATTGTCTTATCGCTAAAGGCGGGATTGAGAAGCATGCGGTGCCTCTTCCAGATTGAATCCTCAATGGAGTTGAATACATTGTTTCCAATCACCTGTCTGACAGCTTGCGATCTCTTCATATTCTTTTCAAAGTATTTGTCATGATTCAGAGCCACGAATTTACTGAATTCGGGATCGCTTACAAATACGTAGGCTAAAGATGGGAACACTAATTTGAAAGTATCTCCAAATTTCAAATACCCTTCCCTAGCGTGGGACCACATTACTTGTAAGGCGTCGTCTTCGTGAATTAAAATGGATTGTTAATTATTCTACTACTTACTAACATGGGGTCTAATAAAGGTGGGTAATCTTTTCGCGAACCAAAGTGGTGGAACAAACTGCTCCCAGCCTGGGAATTGTGTGTACTTCTTTTTTGTCTGCTCATATTTGAATATCAATAAACTGAATAACTGCCGCAATGTAAAAAGAGTACAAATAGTCGGTTGCTTACCAAGAAAGAAAGCGTTAAAATTGATAGTAGAATCATACGTTTTTCTTTTTGTGAGGTGTCCGCAAGTGGCTCATTTCTTGTTGAGTGGTTGGTTATAAAAAGGCCGCAAAAATTGTAACTTGGCGAAAACATGGCCGCGTTAAAGGGAGTTGGAATGCCGTATGCAACAAGACAATTTTCAGTCTGGGGTGATACAAGCAAAAAGGAAGAGAGAAGAATTGATTTTATTGCTTCGTCCACACTTTTAAGCTTTGTTCTTTTGGACTCTCAACCAAAGAGGGTCTTGATGGTTTCCATCCTAATGTTCTTGCCTTTTCGGCCTTACCTCTTGAGTTGTATCCCAAAGCGATGAGCAAAGCTTCCCCAAAGCTCGAACTCTTTACCTTCAGATGATGCAGGCTCTGCTTGTAATCCATTCTTTTTGAGCTCGTTGGAGATGGCGGTGGTGATTTCAATAAAATCGTTCTCCCCATTCTCGGCAAAGTAGTAGCCATCTGATTCAATTAGAGCTTTCCCCTTGGCGTTACTGCAATGGCTGTTTGAACTCTGCCTCTGTTGCATGATGATGTCTATAGGACTTATCAATTTGATCGTTTCTTCTTTTACTTACTTGATTTGCTCTTATAACGCAAAGTTTAAAAGGGTTGATCTGTTGGAATTATATCATCTATAATAGATAGTAACGCTTTCCTTTGTTTTTGTTCGCTGGTTAATATCATTTCAACGTTCACCGGCTGTTTGTTTTGAGCCATCTTAATCACAGCTAAGATACTTTTATCGCGAATGATAACATCCAAGTTACTGCTGTCGACTTCAATCAGAGCATAATTATCATCGAGATAATCGGTGTGTATTTGCACCGAATCATTCATCTTTGGTAATACAACACTAAGGATCAAAACTCGATCGATTTTTTTGAAGCACTCCATAACTCTTTGGTACTCATCATGGTAGCCATCATTGACTTGAATGTATACATCTTTTTTAGTTATGATTTTGTGATACAAGCCCTTAACACTTACCCTCAGTTTTTTTTGATGATTTTATCTTGTTATCCAAAGCTCGTTGCTTCTTCTTAGCAGGTATTTCTTTAACAACTTCACCATCGTCCTCTCCATGCTTCCTCTTTTTTTGAGTTGTTGTCTTGGTAGAAGTTCTCTCCTCATCCTGCTGTTCTAAATCAGACCTCCTCATGATGTGTACTGTCTTCTCAACTTCCGCAGTTTTGTTGTCGGATGGACTTTCTGCTTCCGCAGTCTCGTTGTCAGGTAGATCAAGAAAATATCTCAGCTCACGATCACCTATAGAATTTTTTTTTTTGAAATAGGTAAAGTAAGGCATTATCTGTGCTCTTTGAAGCTGAGAGGTACCCTTCACTAGAGATTGGTTTTTCTCGCACTTTCCAGCGGATGCCACAAGACATTTCAGTTTTCCTCCTTTGACCTCAACATCACAACCTGCATTAAAATCGCTCTCATACTGCTGATCTGGGAGGTGGACAAAGTTGTTTAGATCATTTCCTACAAAACCCTCTAGCACCGCTACGTCCCCAAGTTTATTTTTGGTTTCAGCACGACCAATAAGTTTGTCATAGCGACCAATTTTGTTAAACGTCATCTTTGAAATCCATTCTTTATGATCCTTTCCATCTTTGGATTTTATAGTCGCGTGATTGGCCAGGTGAGCCATTGCACCAACCTCCATCAAACTGTTTGCAATAATATATTCAAATATTACTGGTGACTTCTTTCCTGGTGTTGATTCTTGAATAAAATTTTTTGCCCACTGTAATGCAGAACGATGGAAAACATCATTTTCTTCATTGTTGATCAATGTGATAAACTCTGCGGCAAGATCATATGATACTGGCTCCTTAATGGTGTAAATATACTCTTTTTTGTCTCCACCAAGCAGTGCTACCTCACTTAGAAAGCAGATTCCAATACTTACAAAGTCAACAACAGTATACTCGTTCTTTTTAAAGGCAATATTGTTGTTCAGAGTGGTTGCTAATATTATCTCAACTAAACCCTTCAAAATTGCTTGCTTCTTCTGCTCAGTGATCGTTTTGTTGATAATTGATTTTCTGAAACGGAGCTTGACAGCTTCAACAATAAACGAATATGATTTTTTTACAGCATTGACCAAATTTTGTTCTTTTGAAATAGTATCATCATACTTGATAAAATTTGCAACCATTGCACACAACTTGGACCTCCCTTCTAACTGCTTAACTATAACTATGACGCGCTTTTCAAGAAGACCTTCTAGATTGAGTATTCTGTCTAGAAATTTATACACATCAACAACATCCAAATAAATGTACTTGACAAACACACAAAGATCTTGTCTTCTACCGAAAACGCTCTGGTAAGTCTGGGAATTACTCAAAGATAATTCGGTGCCTGCATAAGCGCAATAATTAAGTTGAATATTTAAAGCACTCATTGCTTTCGTGAAACCATAGTATAAGTCTCTATCATATCCATCCTTGCTACGGAATCTAGAAGAATTAATTATTGACATGAATATATGACATACGTCCCAAGATTGAATCCGACTAGTAATTGGATCTCATCAAAAGCAATGCCGATGTGTTTGCTTGTTTTTCCTCGTACCAATATGCATGCTGCTCGGTACAAAACATCAGGCGATGCACTAAATACTTTCTCATCATTCAAACAAGCTCGGATAATGCCAAGCAATATTGCCGTGTTTCCATTGAGTTGATCATATACAAATTCTCGAGGCGCGTAATTTGGGTCCATATTTAATTTCACGTAAAGAAATAATAACTTAATGGTCATAAATTTGAAGAGGAGAAGTTGCACGTCTTCTTGGGTTTTTGCACCAGTTAATTTTTCGTAGAGTAGCGTGGTAAAGTGATCGCGGTCATCCACACTGTCACCAAAAGTGTTGTATAACAAGAAACCATTACTCCCATGTCTGAAAATGTTGTAAGTTTTACCAGAACCTGAAGTCCCGATATACATTACAGGTACAAGACTAGTTCCAAACGTATCCCTCCATTGGTATTCAAATTCACAATCATCAGTTAGTCCAAAAAGTGACATGTCCACGGCTTCGTTTCTGACAGGCAATGCTACTTTGTTAAAATGCCCCAATTGAGTCTTTTGCTTTCCTTCAAGATCAAAAGTCATTGTAGTCGGTTTCCCAACTTTCAAATCATTTTCTATTATATTGATAATCTTACCAAGGCTAGTCTCTATGTCTTTTGGTAGAGCTTGACTCGAAGTGATGGACATCCTCAATACTCAACTATAGTTTTCTAAGTAAAACAAATTGAACACCCAAGATACACAAGCCTAATATCCTTTGTGGAAACTTTTATGTCCCTTCTTTACTACTCAGATGATACTCAATAGACAAGCATGGACGGAAGGTAATGCTCGAATATTTGATGGCTCGTCTATATGGCTCCTATAACAGATCTAATGGTAGAACTTGGGGCGGAATACATGAACAACGGAGGTAACCTTGACAGATTCAATTCAAAAGTAATGAATCCACGCAAAAAGTCAAATGGAACCATGTCGAAAGCCACTGTGGTATAGCACTAAATGAATAAGCCGACAAAACTGCCGAAGTAGGAGCACAATCGGAAAATTATACATGTATGGACAGTTTGATCTTGGGACGCTGTAGCGACATGTGGTTCTAGATGAACAAAGATAACATGTGGTCTGACACGCGTAGCATTACAAGAACCCACGTCCAGAAGGTACTCATCGACAGATGGGAAAATAAAACTCAATTGCGGAACCTCGATACCGTACAAAGTAGCTCTCTACACCCTAACTCTTTCTCCCAAATCAAGAAATTGGACGAAAGGATCCAGAGAATGATTATATGCTCTCGAAACGACGCTATCTAGACGCTCCCTCCAAATAAAGTTACTAATTTCGTAATAGATTTGTGACACTTCTTGTCCAGAGTATGTAATAACGATGGTTGTAGTAATTGACATTGGACCGATGTTTTGAAATTGTTTTGTACTTTAATCAGCACTTTAAAATCTTGAAAGTACACTCTGGGAAATTGGGCTCTCCTGACTTTAGATTTGGGGATTGTGGAAAATCAATGACATTGCCCTCTTGTAATGTAATGTGTTTTTCCTTTAGAAGGAAATTTTGAGCTTGATTGTACCAATGTTCGCTTTCTCGTTGTGTCTCATGATGAGACCATCGCCGTGACCATCAGAAAAGTGAGGTCTCATTCAATTTACATCTCTACAGCGTGTTGTTTGACTGCCCTCGCCTCTGTGTGAAGCAGTATTCATTCTACTTTATTTCTAGAATCTCTATAAACAGATCCGCTTTTGTTTCTACTGTTCAATGTGGATAAAGAGTCTGAATGCTTTGGCTCATCAGAATCAATACTTCATGTTCTTTGTTGACTGTTACTGCGAGAATGTTAAACGTGATACTCGTCTGTGTTGTCTATTTTGTAAAATCATCAACATTAATTATGCATACCACACGAACGACACACAGTATACACAAGTGCAATTTCAAGCGCCACGATATCATAACTGAAAATGACGACAACTTTTGGCATGGTCCCCACGTTCAAATGAAAATTCTACGAACCATTCATTTGTGCAATTTTATCATGGATTAAAAAATGAACGACCCTATACCGCTCACGTTGTCAAGCACATTATCATTCCAAAAACCTGTAGAAGAGGAGTATGTAAGAAGAACAGTAGCATGCTTGTTGTTGATATGATGGAAAGTGTACGGAGTCGAGCAGAGAAGCAGTTCAAAGATAACAACATTAAGCATTATATAAAATCATTTTTCAATGTATTTTCTAATTTGGACTCTTTCAAGTACTACATCATCAATGTGCCAGGCGAACAAGAACATTCGAAAAGTTAGAGTGAGTCTTACTCATCCACTTCCTCCATTCTCAACAATCTAAGAATGTGTTGTCGGGTAATTAATTGATGGAGATTTTCTCTCTCGAAAGAATGAAAAGTATTCAGAAATGTGAATCTCAATTGTGGTGATTTGGAGAAGTTAGCATTGGATGGTGCCACATATCGAAAGCTTGAGCTGGCCGTATTTTGTAAAGATGACCCTATGATAAGCATAGATTACCGTGCGATTCAACGAATGTAACATCATTGTTATCTTCGATGCCCTCCGTAGTACATTGTTCGTTAGTGTCAACCGTGACCGCGCCAACGACCTGCCTCAACTTCTTGGTGATCCTCTTCTACAATATTGACCTTGGCTTTTTTGTTCTGTAATTGGTCTACATATTTGATTCTTTGCCAAAGAATTCACGAACACAAACTCCAGTGGAGTTGGACTGTGAGGTTGATTGTAAAATATATATTAAAAATTGGTTTGGGCAATAGGTTGGCAAACAAAAAATTTCTAAACCTAATGCCCTGGGCTTCTGCATACTAAACCAGAGAAGAACATGATATTGTTCTTATACTATTGTGTAGCTGCAAGGGGAGATTTTGGTAGAATATAAAGACAATCGTCGAGTAAGTGACTATTAACAATTAAATAACACTTTAGACTTCTCACCTGAAACCTAGGTGATAAAATTTTGTAGGAGAAGCTTCATGATGCTGTGAAGAGTGTTGTTCGAGACGAGAGTGACCCTACCAACAAAAAGGAGTAAAGGAAAATGAAACTAAAAATAACATGGTTGATTGAGTTTTGACAAGCAACAAGTTCGGATCAGGATATTGGAAAACGAGAGCAAAAAATAGAGTGCTTGGTTGGTAAGTTTTGATAGGCGCTTTTCTTTCGAAAAACACACAAAAAATAAATAAATAAATAAATAAATAAATAAATAAATATTTATTTATTTATTTGGATCACCATATTCCAAATTGGCGGCACATGCTTTGGAAACTTCAAAGGAACTTACAGGCTAGATCTAGGGAATTGAACTGAGGACCTTAACTGCAGCCCGGCGGTTCAACACAAAAAAAACACAAAAAAAACACACAACAAAACACACAACAAAAACAACATGATCGCTCAAGAAATCAAGACCGCCGTAGAAGAAGAACGTGATTTATTCATGCTTTGTTAACAAGGATTTAAAAAGACTACCAAGCTGATGTTT
This sequence comes from Acrasis kona, assembly GCA_026419775.2. NCBI lineage: Eukaryota > Heterolobosea > Eutetramitea > Acrasida > Acrasidae > Acrasis > Acrasis kona. The sequence continues at coordinate 13,129 of JAOPGA020001768.1, read as the reverse complement.
GGAAGACTGAGACCGCCAAAAATGAGGACGTCGTGATCATCATGACCATGGTTTGGAGCCAATTGTCCGCTTTATTGCTTGTTGTTCTAACACAACATTTCGGAGGCGACCTGTGGAACGACTTCCTGACGTTCTGCGCCATGTTAATGGGTCGGATCGGCAGCGTACTATATCCTAAACGAGAGCAAAAAATAGAGTGCTTGGTTGATAAGTTTTGATAGGCGCTTTTCTTTCGAAAAACACACAACAAAAAAAACAACATGATCGCTCAAGAAATCAAGACCGCCGTAGAAGAAGAACGTGATTTATTCATGCTTTGTTAACAAGGATTTAAAAAGACTACCAAGCTGATGTTTGGAGGACTAGGCCCGCCAAAGAAGAGGACGTCGTGATCATCATGACTATGGTATGGAGCCAATTGTCCACATTTCTGACGACCAACTATAAAAAACACGATCGGAGAATGAAAATCCACCAGGTGGATTTAGCGTAGGACTGATACAAGAACAACATGAAAGATGAAAATACAACTAAGAAGATAAAATAACTTTGATTATGAACGAATAAATTTATTTTGAGGCATTTCTTGTGTACCTTTACTTTGTGACCTCTCCTGGAGGTTTGATTGAGACAACAACATTGGACAAAAATGATTGCAGCGGGATTTATATTACCATACTCCTTTCACTGCAATATTTATCTTAATGTTCACTAAAACTCAACAATTACAATACAAGAAAAAGAATGTTAAAATTCATCCTATTATGAAAGAGCAAAATGAGATATTTAATAAACCTGAGGTGTTTGTTGAAGAGGACGAACCAGTTAAATACAGTATGTCAACTAGGGCGCTGGATAAACTAGATAATCAATGTGACAAACTGGTAGCCTTTGGACATAAAATAATGTCTAAAATTACCTGGCAGGGAATTGTATTGTTTATAATATCATCATTACTGTACTTTTTATTGGTGGTAGCCTTTGTTGCTGCTCCATATTGTTTTAAAATTTTAATAGATGTTGTAATGTCTATTATAACTAGTATGCTTATAATTGGATATTTCATAGGTATTTTTTCTTTGTTTGCCTTTGTTAAAGTATTAATTAATTATAGTTGGAGTTGTGTCTATTTTGTTGCAATATTCTGTGTTTAATTGCTGGGCTAGCTCTAATCAATGGCACTATAGTGCCAAAAGAATCTAATTGGTACCATCGCACTATTGTAATCAATGTATGCTTAGGATTATTGGTTGTGTTATGTTTTGTCCCTGTCAACTGATTTCTGATTTGTTATTTTGTCTTAAAATTTCTTTTAGTTCAAAAATGAGGGTTGAGCGAGTCGAACGCCCGACCTGCTGATCTGGAGTCAGATGCTCTACCACTGAGCTAAACCCCCTCCAACACAATTTTTATTTTATCAGTATCATGGTTATCTTTCAAAAAAATTCTGGTGTTTACACAATTTTAAAAAGTATTAGATGTGGTTGCACCAGAAACAAAACGTTGTTGTTTTTGATTTTACTGATTTTGACGACAAGAACCTGAGGAGACACTAACCGAATCTTCCTAACGACATCAGACTTTCCTTTACCCGTTGCACCTTAAATAGACCAAATTAAACGACTCCTGCTAAAAAAGTCAAGTTCTTCACACTAAAACAATTTCACAGTGAGAAAATGAAACTCTTGGTTGTGCTCATCTGTGTTCTCTTAGGTTGCTGCTTCGCTGAGCAGGTTCTTGTCGGGATAGGTGAAAACACTAATAATTTATTGAGTAATGGCGCAGGTCGCCCCTCTTCGATGTCGAGTTTGATGGACTGTCTGTTTTATAATGATATGAAGAAGAACTTTACAGCTGCTGTTGTTTCGAGCAGATCATCATATCTTTTGGACAGCGAAGGAGTCGCTTACTCAGTTGGATATAATCAAAATAAACAACTGGGAACAGGGGCTACAATACAAACAATTACTTATCCTGCATCAATTGGAGGGGCTTTGTCTGGAAAGAAGGTCTTATCAATTCACGGATGCACTAGTAATGGTTTCGCTATAGCAGACGACAACAAATTGTACGGATGGGGAAAAGCATCAAATGTTGGAACCAATCCAGCCAACGACGTGGCTGATCCCATTCAAGTTACAGGCGTTACCGGCAACGTAGTAGATTTTGACGGTGTAGATACTTTTTACGCCCTAACATCGACTAGTGCTATCTTTAGTTGGGGTCTCAACAATAACGGACAGTTAGGTACGGACAATAATGCATTCATACTTATAACAATAGGAAACGGAGGAACTACAACATCAAACACCCCAGTTGCGGTGATTACGACTGCCTTCAATTCCAATCGGATAACAAAAATAAGTGCAGGTACCACCCATGCATGTGCTCTTGACCACTTAGGAGCTGCTTACTGTTGGGTAAGAACATTAATTGTTAAAATAAACCAACACATTCTAGGGTAAAGGAAATAGCGGAGAGTTGGGCAACGGCGCAGCTATTACAACCCAAAACCAACCAATCAGAGTCGCCAACACTGGAACTTTAGCAGGAAAAGTGTTCGTGTCAGTGACATGCTCTTCATCATTAACGCTCATGTTAACCGACAATGGCGTCTTGTATGCTTTTGGATTCAACACTAATGCAGGATTCGGGGATGGAACAGCCACAAGCGATGCCACGACAGTCGGCGTCACCAATTTGACGCCATTAGGAGGCAAGACCATAGCGACCGTGAGAGCAGACGTCGGCTCTTCCATCATTACTTTATTAACCACTGATGGATCTGTATTCTATTGGGGATTGTTGTCCGGTTCCAACAAAGTCCTCACGCCCACACTACTCGACACATCAATAATGGATTCAAAGGCCGTATTTGCAACAGGAGGTTCCAGTTATAACATTATGACTTTAAGTGCGTCGGGAAAAGTATACGCATTCGGATCTCAAAGCACATATAACGAATTGGGAAGCGGCTTCGCTAGCGTCTACACCAGACCATTAATAATGAACAACAACCCGACATTCGACTCGAGAGACGTTACCGACACCACAATGGGAAACGGATGGTTCGCCATCACTTTAAATTCGAAAAGAATCATCACGTTCGGAAGCTCAACCTCGAATCCAGTATCCGGCGGCGGAACGGTCGACACCACGTTCGTGAGCGATAACAACATTACTAAAACCTATGCCGCTCAAGATTACTTATTCATGTTAAAAGGAGATGGAAAGCTATACGGCGTGGGAGGAAATACCAATGGAGGTCTGGGAGATGGAACCAACACAAAAAGAACAACTCCCGTGCAAGTGCTCACCACAAATTTCGTAGGTAGCACGTTCATCACGCAAGTAGCAACTGGCGTCAACCACAACCTAGCCATCACGTCCGATAATAAAATCTATGGATGGGGAACGTCCTCTTATGGAGAATTAGGATGTGGAAGTGCTTGTGCATCAGCTGCTTCCAAAAACACGCCCATGGCAGTGGACATGTCCAATGTACTATCTGGTAAAACGATAAAGTTATTATCGTGTGGCAATGGTTTTAGTCTTGTGGTGGATGCCGACGGTAAGTTATATAGTTGGGGATATAATAACAAAGGGCAATTGGGCATTGGCAGCACTGCTAATCAAAACGTACCAGTTGCAATCACTGGGGGCGAAGCAGCTGGCAAGGTCATCACTCAGGTGGGATCGGGTAGTCTTTTTAATGCTGCGCTCACGAGCGATAATGTTTTGCTTTCGTGGGGAGGTAATAGTGCACAACAGCTTGGTGATGGTGGCAATAGTGATAGTGGCGTACCGAAGAAAGTAACACAAACTGGCGCGTTGAGCGGAAAGATTATTGTGAGGTTGTTTGTTGCTCTGGCAAATTGTTTTGTGGTCACCAGCGATGGCATGTTATATGGGTGGGGCAATAATAATAAGGGATTGATTATTGAGAGCGCTACGCCGACTACGGTGGGAACTCCTACGCTTATTGATTTTAGGGGCGCGACTAATTTACTTGAGATTTCGAGGGTTGCTATTTATTCAAATCAATATGTTTTGTTATCTGGAGTTCCATCAATTTCTGTGGCTACTTTGACAGCTACAGCTACTCCTACACCTACTCCAACATCAATGACTACGGATACACCGACACCTACTCCTACATCTACTTCTACACCGACACCCACTTCTACATCAACTCCTACTCTCACATCTACACCGACTCCAACACCCACCCCAACTATAACATCTACATCCACTCCAACTCCTACTCCCACATCAACTTCAACTCCAACACCTACCCCAACTCTAACATCTACTTCTACATCAACAATTACTCCAACACCTACCCTAACATCTACATCCACTACCACGTCTACTTCTACATCAACTCCTACCCCCACATCTACATCGACTCCAACACCCACCCCAACTATAACATCCACATCTACATCGACTCCAACTCCTACTCCCACGTCTACTTCTACATCAACACCCACATCAACTCCTACATCAACTCCTACTCTCACTTCTACATCAACTCCTACATCAACCCCAACACCTACCACAACTCTCACATCTACTTCTACATCAACTCCGACACCTACCCCTACTATAACACCCACATCTACATCCACTCCAACTCCCACCCCAACTACAACACGTACACCCACTCCCACTCCAACACCTACTCCAGCTGCCCTAGCGATAACATGTGGTGGTATCTCTAAACTACATGAAAGAGTATGTTCAAGACAAGGAACTTGCGTTTCACAAGATAACTGTGCATGTAACCCCGGATACATAGGAAACATTTGCGAAACAGACATGGTCGGTCGATCAAGAGATTTCTTCTTTTTCGACTCCAAAAACATGAACACCACAACCAACGCTGATGTATCCAAGCGCATCAGAGGTAGCTCTGGTGATTTGACATTCACTGCCACAACAGATAACAAATTATCGGTGCAATTAGCACCTGAGAAATCATTGTGTTTTAATCCTTCTGTTACTCTTGTTGGCTTCCAAGCCTTTGTTGCTTTTAATTTCCCTTCTTTACCTGATTTCGTATCCACTGGCATCACTCTTGTTCAATCCATGGGTTCTAATGCTATAAAGACACTAGTGTCGTTCCCTAATAATGCTCAACAAAATTTTTTATTAGAGACGGACACTACCAGTAGCACTAATTCTAATATTAAGGCAAATACTGATTATTTGCTCTTGATTGGTGTTGATCCTGATATATCTTATATTCAAAGCTCTATTGTAGATATGAAGAGCAACACAGTCGCTGATTTGGTTAATTACTTGATTGATGGAGACATGGTTAGTGCCATTTTTGAAGATAGGTTCTATATTTGTTTGACCACCACTGGAACTTCTTCCAGAAGTGCAAATGCGGTCAACTCCACCATGAATTTGTTGTACTTTGGATCACAGAATAGAACCATTCTCGTTACTAATTCTACAATTGCACCAAGGACCACTTCACCCAACAACAGGTTGAGTGGAGGTGCCATTGCAGGCATCACCGTCGGTGTGGTAGCCTTTTGTGTCATCGTTCTCGTGTTGACGCTGCTCGTAATCATCATGATCAATAACGTTTATGGCAAAAAGAAGGTGCCAATAAAAAAACAATCACCAGAGGTCGAAATGAAAAATATCAGTGTATAATAAACAATTTTTATTTTTGATGAATCTCAATCACATCATGATCCCAACTCTCCTCATCATTACCATTCTTTCCTCCATGATTTGCTTCGGGTCTCTTATCGCCGCTCACAGTGAACGAATGATTATTAGGATTACACTTTTTAGAGTAATCCAAAATATGGTCGACATAATAACCCTTGCTCAACCCGATGGGAGCATCAATAATAAAATCAGGAATCTCCAACGCATCCACCAAACTAATGGCGTGCTCCCTCATCTCCTCGCACAAACGAGTCAACAACTTACCAATGGCACGTGCCTTGCTGCTCTTTATCAAGTCCATGAAATTACCGACATCTTTATGAATGCAGCTCAACGCAAACACGTCGCACATTAATTTCATCACGTCGGCAACTTTTCTATTTCCCGTCTTGTATTCCTTCTCGATGGCCTTCATGTACTCTTGAAGCGTGAATTGTTCGATGTAAGCCCTTCCCAGTTGAACCATCAACGGAACGCTGTCCGTAAATGCATTGAAGAATCCCATCTTTTTTTTATTTGCATTAATCGCAAATGCACACGTTTCCAAAAGCTTAGCGGTCCTGTATTCGAACGCCTGTAGTTGCCAATCGCGACTGGTCAAGTGCTTCTTGGTGGCGATCCTGGTGATTAATGGATTGCGAGAGCTGAACATGTCTCCCATTTGCCTTCTCAAGAGTATGACTGCGCTTCCGATCTGCGACGATCCTTCGAATTGAGCAGAGAATTGTTTCAGCAAGTGACCTGCTAATTGTTGAATCAACACGGTGTTATCTCCTTCGAACGTCTGGAACACGTCGTGATCGTCCCTGAGGATTCCGAATTTGTTGTATGCCGAATATCCGTGACCGCCGCACGTCTCCCTTAACGTTTGTAAATGTAATTGAGTGTCCCACGTGCTGACCGCCTTCATTCCTGCGCTCATGGCATGTATTTCTGCCAACGTGTCGTCCGGTACGTTATCGGTGTGGAGCAGAATGTATTTTTCCATCAGCACTCTTTTTGGGAATTCATACGCGTAGCATGATGCCAGGATGGGCATGAGTCGGACTTGATGAGATCGATAATCGAGGATGGGAATTTCGCCGTGCTTGGGAGGACCGAATTGTAGACGATTGGCTGCGTAACGAGTGGCGATGATGGTCGCTACCTTGCGGATGAAGATTGAATTGGCACATAACGTGACGCGTCCGGTGATGAGCTCTCCTAGAACTGCTCCGAAGCGTCTTCCTTCGCTCGTGATTTCGGTCTTGTAAACTCCGTCGGGCATGACGTCTCCGAAACGGTTCAATAAATTTTCTCTGGGCACTCTCACGTTGTTGAACTTGATGAAACCGTTATCGACGCCATGCAGACCTACTTTATCTCCACAATCGCCGATTTCGATTCCTGGTAACGTTTTGTGATTTTCGTCTCGCAGCGGAACTACGAACACGTGAATGCCATAATCCTTTTCTTGGGTGATTAATCTGGCAAAGACGCTGCACACTCTGGCATTGGTCTGTGCGTTTCCGATCCACCACTTGACCGCTCCGTCGTTTGGCGTGTTGATGATGAATTCTTGAGTTTTGGGATCGTAGGTGGATGTTGTTTCTAATTTCCTGACGTTGCTTCCGTGACGTAATTCTGTCATTCCGAAACATCCGGGAATGTCGAACGTGTGGACTCCCTTGAGGTACTTTTCATGATGTGGTTTGGTGCCCAGGTTTAGGATGGATCCTCCGAATAGAACGATCTGAACTCCTAGTTTGATTCCGGTTGATGCATCCATGAACGAACCGAGTTCGAGTTTTTGTAATGTTTCATGGGGATCGGTCTTGAGTCCTGCAATCTTTGAAATGGTTGGGATGAATTGGATCGGATGCTTACATTTATTTCTCCTGTACCTAATAGGTACTTGACTTGCTCGGTGACAAGTTTTCTGTGTTCTTCTTTGGACAGGTTGTATGTTCTTTCGAGCATGATGGGTTTGTCTACCAACTTGAACATTTCAATTCTCTTTTCGCGGGTGACGTTTCCTCTCATGATGTCTGCTAATCTGGCGACGTCAAATGTGTGGGTAAATCCCTCCGTATTGCAATCATATCTCTGAGCAGGTCAAAAGACGAAAATGGAGAATTGCTTACATCTTTGTTGGAGGCTGTTGCGGTGGCAGCGGAAGTCTCGTTTCCGGTTATAATTTGATCGCTTGAGCCAACGGCCTCTGGGTTCAAGTGGCCGAGGGTTACTTGTAATCTTCTATTTGCCTGCTGCATTGATGTTGTTTTTAAATTGCGGAAGGGTATTTGGAATTGTAAGTATAAATTGTACAAAATAATTCTCCTATTCTTTCAATCAATAATCGTCCGCTCCGCGATATAGATTGGTTTGATCCTTTTTATTTAGACTAAAAGCACCGGTTGGATCAAATCATTCATAAGAGTTCATAAATTTTCTACGTTGTCTCATGAACCCGTCTACATCAAACAAGGGAGTATGAAAAGATTTTTTGTCATTTTTAATCAAAGTAGTTTGGAAATGATACAATCAAAACCTCACATCACTTTAAGTCAAGTACACATGAACAAAAACTACAAGTAGTCATTAGCAGACGTCACCGTGGAATAATCAGCAAAGTACTGAGTCATTCGCGATAGGAAAGCATTAGTTCTCAAAGTAACAGTATCACACACCACACACACATGTCTTCTAGCTCTCGTAATGGCCACATTCGTTCTTCTCTCGTCCGACAAGAATCCAACCTGTCCATCCGAATTACTCCTCACCATACTAATCACAACCGCTTCCTTCTCTCTTCCTTGGAATCCATCAACGGTACCCACTTCCATATCCTCCAACTCTTCTCCCAATAAACTTTTAATAGCATGTACTTGAGCCGAATAAGGAGTGATGACTGCAATGTCTCTTTCTGAAATTCCAGCATTCAATAAATTCTTAACGTGTTGAACGACTAATCTTGCTTCGTGGTCGTTACTTTTACTTTCCTCTGCTCTGGCGCGGTCATCGTCTTTGTTTAGTTCGTCCTCCTTATTGTAATCGTTTTCTTCCATTCCACACCTGGCCGTGTCAATCATCATGAGCGCAACACATGTTTCGTCCGTCTCTACAACATCCTTCAAGTCAACCAACAAATGTTCGGAAACCGATTCGTGTGCAATTAACTTTTCTTGATAAAATTCGTTACTGCTCCACTTCATAATGTCTGCATTCATGCGATATTGTACGTTCAGCATTCTACAAATGTTGTCCTTGTGCTTGACGTACAACCTCTCAAATAGTGTCACTTCGAGTCCTTTTCTTTTTGCTTGTTCGCTCAAGATGGTGGGTGGCAATTGGAACGGATCTCCTGCAAGTACGAGCCGACGGCCTTTGAGCGCCGGAATCCAACAGGCGGCTTCTACACATTGAGCTGCTTCGTCAATGATGACCCAGTCAAAAATGCGATCGCGAAGATAACGATCGTCTGCACCCGTGATGGTACACAAAACGACATCAGAGTGATCGATGACGTCTCTTACTACTTTGTGTTCTCGTTCTTTTAATTCTTTTTGTAAGGAGCGTAGTTCCATTCGAAGTGACTTTTTGTCAGCCTTGACTCTTGTCTTTCTTATTTTCTTGTGAACGTCCTCCATGTCTCTTCTAATGTCAGAAACGATTTTGGCTCCATCTCCATGATCGATATTGTGGTCGAGTGAATGTTTGAGAACGGATTCCATTAACCTCGCAGGGTGACCCATCCTGACGATTCGAAGTTTGGGTACGTTGGATAGTTTTTCGACAATGTTATCGACTGCGACATTGCTTGGTGCGCATACCATGATGCGTTCTCGACGATGTGTTGTGATTTGTCTAATGAGCTCTACTACTGTCGTTGTCTTTCCTATTATAGGTTAAAACTTGAGATGCAAGTAAAAACTTACCTGTGCCAGGTGGACCTAAAATTAACGATACATCTTTTGTTGAGACGGCATGTCTAATTGCATCTCGTTGCGAATCGTTCAAGCCGTCGTTAAAGAATGCATCATTTGAAGCAAGAAAGTCACTGCCGTTTGGATCATCAGCATGCGGTTCCTGACCGAAACATACCTTCACCACACGATCGGATTCATTTGGTTTATCAATAATTGACTGCAGACGATTCATGCACAATGTAAGTCGTTTGAACGTAACTGAGTCACTGATCCTTGTAACCAGGACCTTTTGCTCCCACCAATCATCAACAAAACCATTCATAGTTGCAATTACAAACTTATCGGTTGAAATACTAACCACACCACGGTCATTATTTGCCTTATCAGCTGCATCATCACTTGATACTGTTGCCTCTTTCGGTTCTGCCAATCTAAGTTGAATGGACTCCCCCTCTTTTAAAAAACCACCCTGAGCGGATGAGCCATTCTTGCCTCCTGGTTTTATGGACATTTTTACGTTGTATCTTCCGGAGAGCCCTGCGTGAGCTTCCAGTATTTCAACTGCTCTGGTTTGTTTCGAGCCCTCCAGTAGCATTTGCTGTTCCTCTGCATCTTTTTCTTTGGTTAACAAATCTCTGGTTAGTTCGATGAATCGTGGTATGCTTGTATAATCAACACTTGTAAGCGACCTCTGTTTTTCTTTTGTATCGTCTTTAGCCTTGTTATCTGCTTTTTTTGTGCTTTTTGTGTTGGATGCAGGTTTTGCGTCCTTTGCTTTGCCCTTCATCAATGTTGGTGCAAAATAATTTTGTTAACATTATTGTAAAGCTACCAAAGGAACTTGAAACACGATGAGCTTCTTTCAGGATCTTGCAACTGGCAGCAAAGGCGGCGAGGGGGGAAGCTCCTCAAATCCCTTCAAAGATACTATTGACCAACAAAGACGTCTTGGGGATATCAACTCCAGCATCAATGAAAACAGGAATTTTGGCGTTGATTCTCAAAACTACTCAAACATGGACAAAATGAAAATCAGACAAAGAAGTGAAGTGATGGCAAGACAATTTTTCCCTGATAAAGGAGACGAGTTCATCGAACAGCAAGTACTTAAGTTCCAGGATAGTTTGAACATTAGTGGGCCAAGAGGCTCCTCTTATACCGACAATGGACTATACGACGGAACAACATTTGGGTGAGTCTTTTCATATCCGCGTAAACCAATATTAATAGACGATTTTTATAGTAACCAGGGGTCGAGCCAAAGATTCCAGGACGTTACTGACTTTGAATTTGATGATCAATCTTTCGAACAAGCCATCCAGGGATCTGAAGATTTAGGCGTCGATTATCTTGAAACGCTTAGAAAACAACTTACCCTAACACACGTACAAGAGACAGCCGATCAATACACAATGATCACTTCACCACAACAGAACCCTTATTCCTCTGCACCCAACAAATATGAAGTTGGAATGAGGATGAAGGATGGACGTGACCTCAATCAAGTACGTTTTGACTTTTACAATTTTAAATTACAAAATAGGCTATATTAGCTTTTGAGGCTTGTGTACAAGAGAATCCACAAAACTCAGATGCTTGGTTGATGTTGGGTCGCTCTCACGCAGAATGTGACGATGATGTTCATGCCATAAGCGCACTTGCCTCTGCAGTCCGTGCAGATCCAAACAACTTGGACGCACTTTTAGAACTTGGAATAAGCCACACAAACGAACAACACAAAATCAACGCTCTAGTTTATCTCAAGAGTTGGCTCCAACAACACCCAGTGTATGCTAAGGTAGCAAACTTTAATCCAAACCAAGAGTACAAATTCTTCATGCTACACGACGAGATCATGGAAGGCTTTGCTGAAGCCGTCAAGATTAATCCCGAGGACGCTCAATTATTCAACGTTTTGGGTGTTTTGAACCATTTGGTGGATAATTATGAAGAAGCCGTTAGTAACTTTAGAAGAGCTGCCACTTTGGATCCAAAGAATCATTCGTATTGGAACAAGTTGGGAGCAACACAAGCCAACAAGAGAGAGAGCGATAAGGTAAGCGACACAAATTGATTTTGACTGCTAATGAGTGGTAGGCTGTGGAGGCTTATAGAAGAGCGTTGGGATTGAAACCAAACTACATTCGTGCGTGGGTCAACCTTGGCATTGCGTACTCTAATCAGCAAAAGAACGAAGAAGCCGTCAAGTTCTTTTTGAGAGCGCTCCACATGTGTCCTAGAATCGACCACGTATGGACTTATCTTGGATTTACTTTCCATTGTATGCAGAGGAAGGACTTGGTACAATTGTGCGAACAAAAAAATGTTGAATTGTTTAGAAATGAATTCCAGTTTTAATTCCAATCTTCTTCGTTTGACTTTTCGTCTTCTTCATCGGATGATAAAATTATACCTCCTCCATTGTCCTCCTCATCAGAAAGTTCAATCTCATCAACTAGTGTCGCTGTTCTGTTTGTGTCCGTAAAATCATGTTTTGAGGCTTTGGGATATGTTGGAGTGGAGTAGTCATTGTTAATGATTTTGATGCTTGAAACGACTTCATCTTCACCCAAGAAACTTTGATAAAGTGGATTCATGAAAAGTACTTCCTGGTGATCTAGATCGAACTTTTCGTTAATGAGAGATATCCATGAGAACGGTGAGATCTTTTTATCTTCCCAATCATCTACTTTGCCAAACAGGTTTGATACTGGTACATGTGGTTTTTCTACTGAAAACACAGCCCTTTTTATGGTATATATAACTGTACACAACAACTCTGGCGAGCTTGCCTCGAATTCAAATTTTCTTGGACGTAGCGGGTCAACACTCTTAACATTGAAAGTACATTTTCCATAGTCGTTCAGTTTTATTTGAAAATATTGATTTATAGGGAACGCTTCAAATAATTGTACCTTAGTGGTCACGTCTGGAGTATCGTTGAACAAGAAGAAACCATATTCTCCAGAGTTCTGTCTATGGAACACAATGCACAAAACTACTGCACTGTTCACATCAGTCTTCAAGTGTTTCAACCTAGCCAAAAACCTAACTTGTTGATTCGCACCATTAAAAATATCTGATATTATGTTTTGGAGGTCCTCAAGGCTTGTCTTATTCATTTAAATGTCAAATGTTAGTATTTACAATTAAAGTGTTTTTATTTCCATTTCACAAAACCCTTCTTAACTTTCTCAACTGAGCTTCTAGATACCTTTCTACTTTTGTAGCACATTCATAGTAAGGAGTGTCGTCATTATTGTAAGTGCGACAATTATCTATAATTAACATCATATCATGTATGAAGGCTTCTTTGCTGTCGTACAAATTATTTTTTAACTTTTCTGCCATGGTCGATAAATCCATGGGTTCCTTTATTACATCATAATAGTCATGAACAAGAGTAGGATCGACCTTTCTTTGAAGGGCCATGCATGTTGAAACTTTTCAATGTTTTGAAACACAGTATTCAGGTGGTGCTTTAGTTGTGCTCTTTTTACATGTGGAGGATCTTGTGGCTTGTATCCAGA
>JAOPGA020001767.1:0-43147 GCA_026419775.2 Acrasis kona | reverse complement strand
ACAATTAGATCCGTAGAAACCAAGCGCGCAAATACATTGATTAGGAGAAACACATGTACCGTTCGTAGAGCATACGGATGACGAGTTGAATGGAACAGAATTACATTGCCACGATTCACATCGCTGACCATAGTAGCCACTATTACAAATACAGTTATTTGGACCAGAACAAGTACCATTCGTACTGCACACATTTGTATTGTTATAGATTGTGCCATAACAGTTCCATGCTTCACAACGCTGACCATAAAATCCACTATTACAAGTACATTGATTATACAACGTACATGTACCATTTCGATTGGAGCACACCCTCGAGTCGGTAGAATTGTATCCGAAACAAGTAGGTATACATAAATTAGGTGAAGACGTACCGACATAACCTGTATTACACGTACAGTTGTTGGGTTTCACACATGTTCCGTGCGATCCACACACTGATGCACTTGTTGATAATGTACCAAAACAATAAGGATACTGACAATTATTACCACCGTACGAAGATGTACATTGACACACATTTGGCGAAGTACAATTACCATTTGCACTACAAATACTAGAATCGTTCGAGAATAAACCATAACAATAATTGTATTGACACACATCTCCAGCGTACATGCTGCCACATGAACATGTATTGTTGGATATACATAAACCTCGAGAACGATTGGTACAAGCAGACATGCTGAGGGCGCTTGTCCCATTGCAATAGACTGGTAATTGACAAGAAAAACCGCCCCAACCTAGTACACAAGTACAATTTGCAGGAGATGTACAATCACCATTTCCATTACAAACCGACGAATCACTTGAATTCCTTCCATAGCAGATTGTGTATTGGCACATTTCACCAGCATAACCATAATTACAAATACATTTTTGAGCATCCACGCATGTACCATTGCCACTGCATGCATTTGTGTTATTCAATCCATAACAATTAAAGTATTCACAATTGATTCCATGACGACCAGGAACACAAGAACAATTAGGTGCAACATTGTAGTTTTGAGTACATGTACCATTGGTACTACATACAGAAGAAATATTATAATAAATACCATTACAGCTGTAGAACTGACATCTACTTCCCCACGTATTAGGAGGACACACACAAGTATCAGGTCCACTACAGATACCAGCACCACTGCATACACTACTATCGAATGAATAGATACCATAGCATACGTTCCAGCCTGAACCAGGTTTGTACACACATGTATTCGTCGTAATGTTGTAATAGTAGTTAGTGGCATTGCAAATGAGGTTTGATGCAATATAATCACCCAAATCAGGGCTCTGTGCCCAATATGTATTATCAATAATGATGCCACCATGCGGAGGGAATCTAGAATCTAAATTTCTTGTGTAAACTTTGGCATATGACTCTGTGTTCCAATAGTTCAATATGGCACTGACTGGGTAGCTTGATGTCATCAATGTCTCAATTTCATAAACACTGGTCACATCTTGGAACAAATTACTCCTGAAGGATGTTTGTGGACTATTGGTTTGAACAACCACTGGAGCAGTGTTGTTGATGTATATATTTGTTGAGTGCGCCATTGCAATAGATGATGCAATATTGCTAATGAGCACAATATTAACACCTCCACGATTATAGTTCAAATAATTATTGGTAAAGTTGTATCCACTGTAATTAATGATACCTGATACACCAACATTATTCGTGAATGTATTTTTGGTCATGGTCAAGACTGATCCAAGATTAAAAGTGGACAGCACTACCCTGTTGAGATTATTGTCGGAGAAGGTATTGGATGTCAAAAAAGTATTACTAGCAGTGGAATATACAGCATAACAAGTGGCGCCATTCATAGAAGAGAATGTGTTGCTGGTCAATAACAAATTAGAATACACTGCATCTGTAACGAATATTCCGTTACAACTATAAAAGAATTTATTATTTGAAAGACTTGCACTATGTGCAGCCAACAATACACCTGTATCAGTCAAGTTACTAAACACTGTATTGTTGACGAACGATGTTCCACAATTAGTTGTGAAACACAACCCATTGATGGCCTTGTTACCGACAGAGAACAAACCATCTAAAACGTGTACATTTGCATTCTTTGTACGAATGCTAATGGATTGGATATTTTGGAATCGCACTCCTTTGAACAAGTAATCATTAGTGTATCCACTAGAGAACAACAACACAGCACCAACAAAACCAGAACCACCACCATTTTCGATAATAGCGTTCTGCATCAAGAAACCACTAGAGTATTGGTACAACTTGTTGCTATTCGAACCAACATAGATTGTGGACGATGAAGATTGAGATAATATAATGGAACCCCATCCATTGGTAGATGAGGAAGTTATTCTAGCAGGATTCGAACTACTACCATTGATTCTCAACGTGCCATCTACATAAAATGACACACCTGATGACAAGGTCAAATTGGTTGATGATATGGTCAACATGACATTAAAAGGTACATATATATTCTTAGAATAAACCATGGGGACACTCCAAACTGTATCAACCATGATTTGATTTGGTTTTGTGTTATTGTAATATAAGGTACCACTAATGGCATTGGGAGTAATATAAATTGGGGTCACATTGAAATAACAATACAAAGAACCTATATTGTTCGAGAAATCCAAAACACGAAGAGATAATTGTTCGTTGTTCGCTACATTACACCAATAATTGTAAGTAGCATCGTTGTATAACATTGGATCATCTTGCATCAATAGGGAATGGGATAGATCGAAAGTCGATGAGGGATTGCACAACATGTTGTGTTGAAAGCTGACCAATGTACCAAATAACATCAATCCATCAGTGTTACTCACATATACATTGTTTGTGAAATTATTATACATGATCATAGGATATGCATACAAAGTAGAGGCCTGTCCAGATTGAACAATGCACTGACCAGTGTTGTTATTAAACGTATTCGTGTAAATATACACCGGATTGGTGGTGGCCAACTGAACCAAATACAATATAGATTGACCAGAAGGTACTGTGATTTGGGAGAATATATTATTCTGCACGTAAGTAGCACCGTTGATCTCGGTCATAAATATAGCATAACCAGACAACTTTGTAAACACATTACTATTAATCAAAGTGGGGTAAGCTGGTCTCGTCAAGGACAATCCACCAACAGTACCAGAAATTGTATTATTTTGGAATGAAGTTTGACAGGCTGTACCAGCGCTCAAAACAAAAGAGCTAGCTCCTGTAAAGATATTACTCACAATCGATAAGGTGTATCCATTTGCAACACAAGCAGCACCAATAGCAGTGTTAGCAACATTAGTGAATGTACAATTATTAATTGTAAGAGATGTAGATGGTGCCGATATACCGCTATTGGGCGGTTGCGCCACAGGTAAGAAGGCGATCAAGTTCTTAGCAGCAGGTCCATACACACCATTGAAGACACTGTTGACAATAGTTGTTTTGGAGTTACCACCTGATACAATTAGATAACCAGCCAAAGCACCAGGTGAACTTGAAATATTCTTGACAAGCAATGATGATATACCATCAGTCCATATTCCTCCACAGTTCATGTCGGAATCTCCTCCTCCACTTATGATTGTATTTTCAATAACGGAACCACTCACGTAGGTGTAATTGGAAGTGAATACGGTACCAGGACCAAATGGTGTAATACGGATGCATCCCCAACTCGCAGTTGAATCCTTTCGCAGTGTAATGGGTGATGTTGAGCTGCCCCTCATAATGAGTGCACCATTGACGTGCCAGTGCACTCCTTCGGCCATTGAAATAATAGTTCCTGGTAAAATGGTCACGTTGACAAAATCAGCAACGAATAAATTGAAGGTGATGGTAATGGAGCTGTTGTAAATTACGGGGTAGTATATTACTCCTTCTGGGATCGTATCGTTGACTAACATTGGGCTCACTGCATCAATTTGCGAAGATGATAGCGCGGGAATTGTTTGTGTTGGTGCCTTGTTCTTGTTTGTTTCATATCCCAAGTTGCGCTGACGAATGGTTTTTGTTATGTTTGTTCCCCAATAATTTTCGGTGGCAACAACAAAACCATATAAATTGTACCAATTTGTTATATTGTTGTTTGTTTCATATGTAGCTCCGGGATTTACGAAAA
Organism: Acrasis kona; assembly: GCA_026419775.2. Classification (NCBI taxonomy): domain Eukaryota; phylum Heterolobosea; class Eutetramitea; order Acrasida; family Acrasidae; genus Acrasis; species Acrasis kona. The sequence continues at coordinate 39,020 of JAOPGA020001767.1, read as the reverse complement.
TATTTCTCTTAATAACTGCATTAGGAGAGTTCACGTAATACACAGATGAAGCAGTCCCCGATACAGCATTGCTGCTGAAGTTGTTGAGATTTACAGAAATCGAACTTGTTATAGGGTTGGACCAGTCCAAAAAAGTATTGAGAACCCATCCACCTGATGTGATAACATTGTTGTAAAATGTATTGCTTGTAATATTTGTGGTTGACCCATGATTCACATTCATGAGCGACAATGTTGGACCGTTGTTATTAATTTTGTTGTTCGTAAAGAAAGTGCCTCCTTGGTTGGTCTCGATGTTTATGCAGGGGGAGTCTGTACAATTTGTAACAATGTTTGAAGTTATGTTGACAACGTTTCCTAGAACAACGTTGATGGATTTCGCTGTGGAGAATGTATTTCCCTTGACGATCAATGTATTTACAAAACCTGCGTATAAACCACTATATCCAAGGTTGCTGCTGGCAATTATATTGTTCATCAAACTGGCTTTTGATTGTGGTGATGTACCGACAGATAGAGAAATCGTATCAGACCTATAACATTAGAAGTTATTTGTTGTCGTGAACTTACCCTACAAATCCAGCAAAGTAGTTATTATAAATGTTTAAAACATATGGATATCCTATTGAATTAGCACGAATGCAACCTAAAGATCCTGATGTGAAGTTGCTGTTTCGAACAGTCAGAGTTGTCGTGGATGTTGTAGCGTTAACATTGACACATCCATCAGTTAGATTGCTCATCACGACTGAGTCCAATAGAAGCGCTGTGTTCGACATACTTATTACAGACGTTTTGGTAGTTGATCTACAACTTTGTTAAAAAAATTCATGTTAATAAATGTTCCTTACGCGTTTGATAAAATTCCAGACGCCCTAAATTCAACATTGATGAATGCTGTTCCAGATAGGTAGTTACTATTACTATCTAAACTCGTTGGCTCGCTGTTAGAGTTAATAATCACACCACCCCAACGACAAAATGGAGCTGCGGAGCTTGTTTCTGTCTGATTTAAAATCGCGCATGTGACAGTCGTCACATTTCCTCCACACGACGCTGACGACTGATGTGCATTTGTTATAAAGCTAGTGCTTGTTCCGTTGCAATTATACGAACAGTTGTAGGCGTAAGTTGTAGTGTTAATGTATTGAATGTTTTGAAATAAAATTGGCTGCGACGATGTGCCAACAGCTGCTAGACCACCGCTAACAAGTATAGAAACTCCACAATTAACCTGCACTGTAACTCCGGGGTTTATTGTCAATGTACTGCCGCTCGATATGCTAATAGTGTTCGTTATAACATACGGTGCACCGGACAAACTCCAGGTGCGAGAGGAGGTGATATCTGACGTTACTGCTGTCGCCAGCATAACGTCACGAATCAGGCAGCAAATTATGATCGCTGCAACAACCCTCATACTAGTGTGATTTCAAAAAAGCTGAAGATAACGATGGCCGTTTACGTGAAATACTTCGAGTATGAAGAGTTGACCACCTTGATAAGGAAAATTAAATTTAGAGATGGACTAAAAGAAAAATGTTACAATTTTTGCTATCGAACGGACCACAATTATTCCACCTCACGAAGGTGAGTATAGGGAAGTGAAATTTTGCAGCACTAACAAAAGGACAACAATAAAACTAATTAAACTTCATTTATACAGAGATAGTATTTATGGGTGAGTCAACATCTTCCTTCCACTCAATCTTGGTAGTTTTAGCAGGCCTCTTCTTTTTCATTTTGGGTCGGCTTGCGTTCAAGTGAACCAACTCTCCAGATTCAATGTCTACCGCCTCCTTCTTTACGGAATTTCCAATGTTGGCAATGGGCAAATCAACAACTGGGGTAGAAGGAGTGGTGTCAGCACTTTTCGGAGTTAATTTTACGGCCTCAACTGGAGATGTAACGCTTGGGAATATGGGTGCACTGTCGTGCTTGAAGTGAACTTTTTGTTCGTTAACATAATCCAAACCCAATTCATTATTTTGAACAACGTCATGGCTTTTCACAGCAGTTGGCTTTTTAAAAGTGGGCTTAACGCCGAACGGAACCACGCTTGCGCCGAGTTTAGCAACCGTCTCTGACATTTTACTGATGGCATCACGGTCGCACCAAAACTCTGCGGATGGATCGAATTCGATTGCTGCTTGATCACATTTCTGCTTAATGCTCTTTACTATTTTAGTCACACTCTCTGTAGTAGGTTCGTCCTTTCCCTTGTTCAAATACATGAAGCATAGTGTTTGCTCTCCTGACAAGACAAAGTGATATGGACGTGAGTCAATTTTGATTTTGGTAAATGATTTGATGGGATATTGTTGCTCTTTGCTTGTTTTTTCATCAACTACGTTGATTTCCTGCCTCTTTATAGTAATTTGTTGTTGGTGATCTTTAAAAAAGTTAGTTTTCTGACGTTAACAAATCTTACATTGCCCCTTGACCTCTGTTAATACATTCAATGTAACGTTAGCATTTCCCAAAGCCTTCGAGACAATTCCAGCTCCTTTTGAATCGTCTGTCTTTTCTTTAGCCTCTGCTTCGCTTGTACCTAGTTTTCTTTTATCTGTATTGTTCCAGTGCCATACACTGCAGAGCATTTGATAGGCTACGTTAGTGTCCTTAGTAGATATAACCAACTACAAATGTTACTATTAATCATTAATTTGAATTACTCTATCATTTCTTTCTGATGTTAATATTACTATGTTTTTTCCTTCATATGTGATTGATTCTACATTTGAGAAGGGGACACACTTCTTACTCAACAGCTTCTTTTTGAATAGGTAATGTTGGGATATTATAATGCTATCAAATGCTTCAAGGTTTAGGTTACTTTCCAAAACAATGTTTACTGCTGATTACTAGTTCGTTGTCGTGACCAAAGTTCTTCTTTATCCACAAAGAAAGAGAACTTTGTGACATTATGTATTGTGGAACTTGACGTTTGACAGTTCCACCGGGTTACAAATTCGAAATCAACAAAAAACTCATCAACTTTGCATCATTTATACTCCGTTTTAGATACGCCTGTTTGCCATGTCTAATAATAGCTATCTGTCAGAACTCAATTGTTACAGTAAAGAAAAATGATTAGATATGTATTTAGTTTATTTGACAATGTTCATGCGGTGGAATGATATAATTAAGGTTAAAGTCGCCACTTGTATATACAATTTGGTATCAATGACCTATACCTCCGATTTCGATGCAGCTGTACTATTTACCATCTCCCCTAGTTCCTTCTCTAAATTTTTTTCTGCTTCGGCTTCTTGGTCTCTCTGATACTCAGCTCTTGTGGTATGCATTATATCTTCCATGACCACTGCTTTGATATCTGTTTTATATACTCTGAAAACTTCCTTCTTATATCCTCTTCTCGCAACACATTGATAAATTAAAATCAATACGAACATACAGATTCTGATAAAGCACGTAATTCCAGCTGATATGAACATCTAAAAGAATTAGGGATGATTGTGAAATATCTTACCAAGGCTAACACCTGATTTACTGATTCTTGAACATCAAGATTTTCATAATGTTCGGCAAAGTATTGTAGCTTTTCTCTGTCGTATGAACCTGGAAGGCCTAACATCACGCATTTATAAAGAATGTATACAATCAGGACTGGAGCTGCACAAATATAAAATCCTGTAAATAGCAAGTGCCTGTTCCTCTTGAGTGCAAATTTCTTATAGATGAATGGGTAAATCAGCGTTCCTAATATGTAAAGCGTCATGACCGATATTGTGTACCACTGATATGATATAAAAAATACAGCCAACTAATGGTGTTAATTAACAACAATTCAATCTACTCACAAAGTACATAACAATAGCTAATTGTGTATCTAGCACTATGAAGCTCCACACAACCTCATACAAGTCATAAAACCCTTTTGTTGTTAACGAGTGCGTAAGATTATCACTTACTAACTAACGACTTCTGACCTCCTACCCTCAGCACAGTTCTCCAACCATAAGCCCTCAACAATAGAGGAATCATGATGCAAAAGAAAAGATAGAACGACCCTGTTATAACCAAGTCTACCAGTGCTGATATACTTTCTACTTGTGTCAGTTGAACCTTTGTTAAACAAACTAACTTGTGTTGGTGACGAAAATGACGATTGAATACAATAGCGCCAAGCTATAGGATACTATGAATGTGAATATTTGAATTTTGTTTTCGACCCAAACGCAGGCAAAAGCTGCAAAGAAGCTAAAAGCCAAGTTGATAATCTTCAAAATAATGAAGAAGACGTTAGGGTTCCACACTTGAGATTGTTCTTTGCTCTTTGCATTTATATCGAAAGCTACATTATTTATGGTTCCTACAATAGTAGTAACGGTTGTTGAAATACAACACAGTATAACTGCCACAAGAAAAATATATCCAGGTATCGTGAAATTTCTAAATCTCCATGCGTAATGTCTTAGCTGTGCTTTGAATCTCTCTTTGAAGCCAGCGCCGATTGGTTGGCGCTTCTCCGTCGCTATAGGCATAGCCTGTGGCATTTTCAAAATCTATTAATAAATGAAACTTTAAAAATACCTGTGAACAACCATGTAGCGACATATATTTCAGTTACATCCGAACTCACCCAACATGCTTGCAGAGCATATGATTGAAAATGTTATTTGGTATCCAAAAACCGACATCTTGTGAGTGTAACGATGTAATGGATTGATCACAACAAATCTCTTCACGTTTATCCCTTTGGATGCTGAAAATTTTTTATTTTCTCAATCAATTCTACATCAGAAATTATTGTGTCAGGGGCCTAAGGTGCAAAAAGCCTAAAATACCAATTAAGTCGTCTTTTAGGTTTGTAAGGGACATGTACGGAAAGCTTAGAGAATGAGTATTACATAAAAGTGAGATTTAAATTTTTGATGAAATGAATCATTGCCAAGAATCCATTTTCAGAAACAAAACCCAGTTTAATAAAATAAAAACCAAATACTGATTTATAATGCTTGTCAATTTCTGTTCCACAAAAGCGTTGTTTATCAAAAGTATTTTTTTGTAAGATACCCACGTTGATTGACCAAAACATGGATGATTATTATAACGATGATGGACATGACGAATACCTACTTGAACCGCATTCACCCAGAAGGAGGAGGAGCGGTAGGATGAATTCTGTTATCAAGTCGATTCGATCTTTTCAAAACATGGGATCAGGTAGACATTACGCGGATGATAAGTGGCCTCTTTCCGACCAAGAAGACGACAAACCGAACTGGGAATTGGAGCACATGAACACTAGTTTGACGGAACACTATGACGATCAAGAATTCATTGTACCTTCGCCCAGAAGGGACTACTTTTACAATCCAACTCATTTGGGGGAAATGTTTGACGACATTTTGATATACATCTTCTCCTATCTTGATTACCGTGACATTTTCCCACTGTGTCTCGTGAATAGGCACTGGAACGTCGTGTCCCGTTCAGACTATTTATGGCAAAGAGAATACAAAGTTGTAAAATTAGGCCCCTACGTTGTCAAGGACACATCCATAACCAGTGGGTACCGAGACGAGTTCCTCAACTATCTGCGCAAGCACTCGGCCGCCAAAGAAAATCACATTTCTTATTCATTAAAAATTGATCGCGTCAATAGAACACAACAATTATTTAGATGTAGTTATGGTCTTGTATTTCCGTTTTTATTTTTAATGGGTCTTCTTCTCACCACCATTTCCGTTCCATTGTTAATGGATGGAGTGATTGACTATGATAAATACATATTCTGGACCAGTGTTCCATTCTGTTGGATGAGTTTTCCGAGCTACTTGATTATTGGTTTTGGAGTGGTGTTGGATCCAGTCATCCTCAACCACGTCAAAAAGCAGTATCACGCAGCGCTCAGGAGGAAACGCTCTTGGTATGGTGATGCAGACGTTATCAGGGCGGTCAACCTGTTCGTGTGGAGCATGTGTTGGCTGCCGCTTAGCATTTCATGTGCTTATGCAAAAGTTCTGATGCTTCCACATTTAGGATATAGGGTTTGCTTCATACCCGTGTTCTTGTGTTGCGTTCTTGTCATCCTAGTTCCTCCAGCAGTGTGGGCAATTAAATTGGTCAGAGAGGGCAAGGAGAGTTTAGATCACGATAGATCCTCTTTTAACGTTTATACTTGTTGTGCAGTTTTGAATTTGTTTGTTGTGATACAGATCGGACTGATTGCTGCCAGATTAGATAATCCTTCCTTTTCTTTGTATGTGTCAAGAGGATATCCGGGTAGAAATGACTTTTTACAAACATTCGACTGGGGTGCTATTTTTACTCCCGTATGGATGCTGTTTATTATTGTATTTTTATGGTGCCCTGTGGCTGGATGTGCGGGTAGGATCTTTGATAGCGATTTTTGTGGCGGAATGGCATACATATCGTGCGTCACACAATGTTTGATATTGCCTCTAGAAGTATTCATGATCTTATTTACAATGCTACTGGATGGTGCTGCGACCTTCTCTTACATTTATGCATTTATTCCATTGTTCATGTTTGAGTCGCTTTTATTGTACTGCGCTTGCTGTGTAGGGGTTTGCAGCCAAGGAAACTTTTATTGAATTTTGTAACAGTATATCACCGCCAAATAAATGTCAAATACAAATCAAGTACAATATGAGCGAATATTTACCAACTCAGAGATCCAAGTCTTGGAATCACACATCCGATACTTGCTTTTAAAGCAAAAGGACATCAAATCATTTGTAAAAGAGGAATTCAAAAAGATTCAACTTCGTTTAGAAAAAGAGGTGATGGATGCACAGCAAGAAGGAAACCCAGAACTCTCAAAAACGTAGCGTAATACTTGTTGTCCCATATTGACGCATAAAAAGCATCGAGAACACATCAGACATGTGTGCAACATTAATAAAATTGATGGAAGAGGATGTCGACAGAGATTCATTGTATCTTGATGAGCAGCTAAAAATTCTGAAAAACATTTGCTACGAAAAGGACTATTGGAAAGAATTAGAACTCAAGTCAATCATTGGAGAAGAAATTATAAAGACTGAAGTCGTACAAGCGGATTGCGACGAACACTTCAAAAACACAAAAGACAACTTTGAGTCACTCATGAAGGATATTCGTCGTCTCATCGACAAACTCAACTTTAACAAGATTATTGAAATTTTAAACGACCTACAAAGCACCAGCAACAGCACAATACCTCCAAGTTTGAACTATAATGTTGAATAAAATATCTTTTATTTACATATTGTATCAGTTGATCCAGTTCCCTTGTTTAGAAGAGACTCTCGATGATGTGTTGAATCGTTCAATCGAGTTCCACAGCGGAGATTGAAACATGAATGGAGATGCACTGCTGGCATCAAGAGGAGCCGTTTTCTTGCTCTGCTGCCTCTTTTCTGGGTGCTTTTCCACTCCAGTGACTTGTATAGTGTTCACGGATGATCTCGACTTGAACATTTTTTTTACAATGTGCGTATCCTTTTCATCTTGTGCATTTTGTTGTGTCGACGGCCTGCTGTTATGTGGCGATATGAAATAACTTCCAGGAACTGCGCTCTGTGCTCTATTGTCATTTAAATTCTTTTCTTGTATGAATGGAAACCTAGAATCTCTGTTGAGAAGACCACTGAAAATAGTGGTGTGATGAGTGGGTATGAGTGGTGGTGCTTGTGTTAATTTTTTTGTAACACGCTTCTTATTGTTTTGGTGGTTGACCAACACGGGTAACTTTTTTGAATGGTTGTGATTGGGAGTGACGGGCGTGCTTGGAGTGGAGGTGATTGGCGGCGACACGTTCTGATGGAATTTGAAACCACCCGACGTTGCAGTCTTCGCATGAGGACGAACTGGGAATTGTGAAGAATATGTATTTGTTCTGGGTTGTACTTTTTTCCGTGGGGATGGTAGTTGACTGCTGCATCCCAAGTCGTTGGAAGGTGCTGATGATGGCGGTATGAATAATGTTTGTGATTCTTCTTCATGGTTGTTGACAGCATATGATGTGGTGATGTGCGATCGATCCGTGGTGCTTCCTTGGTCGTAGTCTTTTGATGTTGCCGACGACTCATCCTCCAACATGTACAAATGCGAATAATTGCGACGAGACGTCCCGGTGCTCGTGCCTCCTGACTGGTCCGTCTTGTTCGTGGTGTAGCTGCGCACACGAACGGCGCTCTCTAGTCCATATTCAATTTTTTGATTTTTTGATGTTTTTGATGGTTTCATGAGCACCTTTTTTGGTTTGAGAGATGAGGATATGTGCTCTGACTTGATTTGATCGAGCAGGCTGTTTGACTCTCTTGCGATCTGATCCATGTCCTGTAGTTTGTAGAGTATGGGCATCAATTTGTTAACGACATCCTTCCACACCATATCCAAAAGATCAGAATAAATGTTCTCCTTGATGTTGTCAAGGGGTGTGATTGGTAAGAATCCTCTCTTCTTGCTTCTTGCTTCTTTTAATGTTTCCCTCTTGGCAGTGCTGCCTTGGTGTTCGCAGGCTATGACCTCTTCGTATTCTCCATGGGCAAGGATGACTTCCTCAGTGCGTCCTCCTAACATGTTGTCCTCTATTAGTATTGGTGCGTCTTGAGGTGCTTGTTGGTTAACTATTCCACACTGGACGCCCTGTACCCTGAAAAGGATTAAAATGAAAGAGTGTGTAAGACTTACCCCAAGTGGCAGAATGCTGTCTGCCATCTTGTGCAGTAATTGTAGAACTCTTGTTCAAAACTTTTTTTTCTTTTAATGTCATTAATGTGAGGGTTGAGAGACCGAAACGGGTGCATTCTTTCTCTGTTATCGTTCTTTTTTGAATTCTTGCTTAGCTGTTTTATGGCATCACTGACTCGCTCTTTGTCGGAAAAATATAGTTCAGAGTTTACTGCATTTATAATTGTTTGTATCTTTTCTTCTGTGTCGTGCTCAAACTCTACTTGTATATCTAAGGACGCAACAGAGCTAGCTGATGTGTCGTCGAATACAATTAAGCTGGGACCTTTTTGTGAGGCTAACTCGTCCTCAAAGTCGACACTCTCCCGTAACCCAGTATTTGAGTCATATGTGGTGATTGGGAAGTCTCCACCCTCAGTTAGTACTGTGTTCTCAAATGGATCAAAATCGTCATTATGCGAGAGGCCGGTAGAATCCAATGGTGAGTCATCCCCATTTTTATAGCGTTGCGAAAAATCATTATTTTGTTGGTCTTGTGTTGAGATAACTAGTTTCTCTGTGGAGTGTTGTTTCTTTTTGCGTGTTTTGTTTCGACGCGACTTTGTCTTTTTTCCAGTATAAATTTCCTCAATACTTTGCATGTCGCGATGACTCACGATTCATTGTACGTTCGCCTGTGCGTTTTTTGTGTTACTTACTGCAATAAGAATTGTAATGAACAAATCAATATTTATTTGAATCATATTCACAACACACTTCATCATAAACTTTTCGAGCTTTTTCACGATTCTCTACTCTTGCCGACACCTCAAACAATGCCGTGACATATTTATGGTCCGATATGAATGTGGTGTGGCCGCACTTGTATTCTAGACAGTTTACATTTGCCACCGCATCATCACACCTGTATAAAATTCTGTCCGTGTAGGATGGAATTCTCTTCTTTTCGCTCTGGTCATAAATCTCGGTTCCAGTCTCAAAACGATAGGTCGGTAAAAAGTTTATTGCGGGCTCTTTAAATTCCCAAAAGGCACCCATGTTCTTCATTTCCAATTGTAATTGGTCATTGCGATATAAATAATTCAGGTCGTGCTTATCAATTGCATCGCAAATTTCTTCGTACGACTTCACCATCCTATAATTCAGGTCTCCACCGAATATACACACGTCATGCTCGAGCGGTGTATTTGGACCTGCTCCTTGAAACCTACACCCCTGCATGATATCTTGATAGTCTTGATTCCGCCTAGACAGTTGCTCAACGTGGGCCGTCATGTGTGCGACGACGAAGCAGAACCAGGTAAAATATAGACGGAAGCGGAAAGCAATGGCTCCTTTGTTTCCTACCACACCCATAAACCCAACTCTTTGTACATGTGATTTTAGATTAGCGATGTGTTCCTTGTGTTTGTTTTTAATAAATACGGCACCAAAGAGACCACTCAGCTGATGTACCCTCAAGCAAATGTATTGGTTCTTCCTGCTTTTGCTTTTGAAAACACTATTAAGCATGCCAATCCACTCAGACCCTCTTTCTGTTTCCTCATACCACAGTGACGATGCAGTCATGTCAATCTCCTGTAAAGTTACTACATAAATGTCCGCTTCTTTTTCTTCAATGTTCAACCACGAACTAATTGTTTTTACACTTCTTGGAACAGCACTGGCAACATTCCATGTCGCAACGACCACACTAACATCTTTTTTCTCTGCGTATTCGTCTATTCGGGACTTGAATTTGCTTTGTATCGCTCTGCTCTCCTCAGACTCTAACAACAATTAATACTTGAAAGTATTAAAATACCTTTCGGTTGATCATCCTTCCCCAGCAAACTAGAGAACCATTGAGTCGCAGCATAGGAAGAGGTTGTCGAATCATCTCGCCGCTCCTCAGGCTGGTTACCTTCTAACAGGTTCATGAAACTGCTCCACATTTTTACTACTTTACAATATTTAAATAACAGTTTTAGACAAAAAAGAAGAATCCAGCACAGGTGCAGATGATTTTTAAAAATATTTTATTCACATTCGATGCTTACTTTGACCCACACTGTTTATACCCTGACTTACTGCTTGCTCCTCCTCTCCTTTTCTCTCTCTACAGCCTCATTAATTTTGATGGCCCTGTCAACTCTGGCAAATTCCTCATAACGCTCTTCGAATCTGTTCTCAATGTTCATGTTCTTCTGGAAGTCCTCACCATATGTCTTGTCATCATAAATGGGCACGTGTGCACCGACACCCATCTTCTCCCACACTCCAAACTTGACATTAGGATCGACCACGTCCTTTGGTATTCTCTCGCCAATTTGTTCGGCAATCTTCTCCACTTCCAAATATTCCAATCCAATCTCGTGTTGTTCGTCCAAGTGAAAGTCCGACAAGATGTGATTATCCACGCAGTATTGATTATAGTATGCAGTCTCTGAATCGGTGACTCTGCGAAGGAAGGATGCTGGCTTGCCCGCCCATACTTCGCCTGCTGGTACTCTAGTGCCTGCCGCAAGAACTGCTCCACTCGCAATCATGCAATTGTTTTCGAGCACGCATCCTTCCAAGACTACAACGTTGGAGCCGACGACGACATTGTCTCCCAAAGTGCACGCATGTAAATGAGTATTGGATCCGATGGCACAGAATGATCCGATTTTCACTTGTGATTTGTTGCCAGATGGAGATGGTTTATCCTCGCAAGTGACGCTGCTGTTATCTTGAATGGTCGTGTACTCACCGACTGAGATGGAGTTCAAGTCGCCACGGATGGTTGTGTTGTACCAAACGTTGCTATTTTCTGCCAAGTGAACGTTTCCAATGATGGTGGCAGATGGTGCGACCCATGCTCCTTTCGACATGTTCTCCTTTGGGTCGAGATAATTGAACCACACTAGTTTTCTGTGTCTGTTATCTGTTTGTTGTTAGTGGACTCGAAAATAGTTTAATTACATAATTCTTTGAATCCTTGATATAACGAGCCCAACGCTCTTCTCTCCCTAGTATCCTCGACTTCTGAAGTTTGTACTGGAATGTGTGTTTGGGGATATTGACCTGGGTACTCGGAGTTCTCCAAAATTTCACGGTCAGAAAGGAAGATGAGACGATCCTTTCGTTGATTATCAAGAATGTTCGGCTTCTTATCGGTCCAAGCAGCTCCAACAAATCTAGACGAGGTCATAGGAGAGCCAGGATAGTACTTCCTTTGTTCGTCGATTTCTTCTTCAGTGAGACCTCTTTGTACGGGCTCAGTTATTACTTTGGTAGGGTTTTTAGCTTCTTGTGAATACACACTCGCTGCTTTTTTAGTTACATCTTTTCCAACCTCGTTGCCCTGCCTTTGTACCAATTTTGTAACTCTGCTGAGTCCCCTCCTGAACATAATATTGTGTGGCTTTATAATAATTGGGTTACCATTACAAAAAACCCTTGTTAATAATTAAATAGGCACGCAATTGAATATAGATAGTGAAAGAGGTAGTTGTTGTTGAATTTCAGGTGACTAGGACGCATACAAACATTTGAAAGCCCTTAGGAAAAATTCTCTCTTTCATAGTTGATCATTTTTAATTACAATCTTCCCTTATGCTGTTCAATCTCGCCCGAAGGGGGTTGCAATACACCTCATTAACACGATTGCAAAATACTAAAAGAATTACCGCAGTCAGAAACTATGCTAGCAAACCTTTCAATGAAGAGAGCAATTCAAGAAAAAAGAAATTCATAGATAGTGAAATGGCCAAGAATTTAGCACTAGGCTACGCAATCGTGTTCGGTATAGCAGGTACATGGTTATACTTGGACTATAAAAGAGATCCTCTGCGAAGCAGTGTAGATCGTGTAATCAGATTGTGGACTGGACCTTATCGGGATTACATTGTTACATCACCAGGTATATTGCAAACTAAATCATAACATAACATTTCAAGAAAGTGAGGTTGTGGACGGAACCTACATTTGCCATAAACCTGGTATTAAACTCAAAATACCTGAGAACAAATTTGTTCGACCTGGATTGATCCTTAGAGATAACGTAGAGATCTCCGGTAGGTGATACTAACGCAACGAGCTTACCGTTATAGATCGGAGTGGAGGAAGCCTTGAGCTTGAAGACGATTATGGAAACTACATTGTTCTTGATTGGGTTGAACTAGATCCAATCGACGAAGTTGATTCAGTAAAAACCTATAATTATTTTATCATCTAATCGCTACAAGAAAACCGATCCCATTAGAATTCTCATCAAGAACTACAATAGATTCAAGGACCAAATTGAAAAATCAGGGTAAGTGCATTCCTACATTTGTTGAATTCACCATCTGCAGATCACCTCAATCCGAGAAATACATTGAAATTGTAGACACTGCGAACAAAATCACAACGAATGGACCTCCCGTAACGGACGAACTGCAGAAAACTTGTCCACCTTACATTTTTTCGACATTTTTAGACGAAGAGTACTACAGAGCTGCAAACGTACATATTCACGAGCACCATGGCGTTCGTCCAAACAACAACATGTGGAACGGTAGCGTTCTATTCCTCCACGATAAGTACTTCATCGCCATCACATCCAGCTATCCAAACAACATGATTAACTTTGCAATTGTCAAAGAAAATGTAAGCGCGTTTACGTCACAATACTAACAGTCACAGATGCTGAAAAATGGTGCGACAGAGGAGGAAGTAAGAAAGAAATTATCTGTGGATACATCATTGAAGATTCACCAGCGCTTGAGAGAAATGGAGGATCAGGCCACAGATTCAAGATCAAAAATAATACAAACGCTCAGACAAGAGTGCATCGGCTTACTCTCAGACAATTTCAAAAGAGATCCGACAGTGTAGTTGCTATTATTAAACTTTCCAAAATCCAAAAATAAATTTATTTACCGTTTATGATTAATCTATAAATATCATTCTAATTTCTGTTGAACTCCCAAGAACAATTTTTAACAACATGAGCACGTACAACAACTATTCATCTTGGTCCACCGAAAGGAGAGAAGATGCCGAGGAAAGGAGAATACGAAAGGAGAATGAAGCCGCCAAACGCAGAGAGTTTGAGTTGGCATCTCAAAGACGTAAAGAACAGTTGGAAGAAAAAAAGAAGTTTGAAGTGGAGCAAGCTGCACTGAGAAGGAAGAAGGCAGAAGAAGAAGTTATTAACAAGTTCGGCTGGAATGCAAGAGCCCCTGGGTCAACATACAACCATCAGTACCAAAGCGAATCTCAATATAACAACTCCTACTATAAACAAGATGCCAGTTATGGTAATCAATACGACCAATACGACAACCAATATGACAACCAACCTGTATATAACAACCAAAACAACTATGACGACTACACTCAACCCCTACACGATTCATACAGCAACACCAACGATAACTATGCTTCCGAATACAGCCAAGATGCCTACTATCAACAAGAGTACAATCCAACAACACGACACAATGTACAAGATGTTTATCAACAGGAGCCAACCGTATACGAAGAACAAAACTACGAACAGAACCACTACAACGACTACTACGACAACTCTAACTACTCTGAGCCACTCTATCAACAATCCAATTATCAAGATGATTATTATCAAGACACACAACCCACACAACAATACGAACCCCAACCGACCTACGATTCTTATGAACCTTCACAACCAGTCCAACTTACTAAACCAACCGTCATGGAAAGGAACAACAACTTTGAAACACGCGCCCCTGTCGCCACCATGAACAGGAATACTAATTTTGATTCATACAGTTCAGCCGTAGAGAAGAGGTCATTCAAACTTCGTCCCTGTGGACACAAAGGAAGAACACAATACTTTATTGCAAGAGACATGCACACCAACGCAACTGCGATGAAGATTGCATTTTATCTTGACGAAGCAAACTCAACAATAGAGGTGCAAGATGTACTCGGAGAGGAAATTGCAGTGATCAAAAAAATGATCATGAGTTTGAGACCATGCTTCCACGTCAAACAACAAGGATACATGATTGGAAAATGTACAGAAAGGTTCAAGTCGAAGGATTCTTCCAAAAAGTACAACTACTCGAGAGGAGATGGAGATGATTTGAAAATGGTTGGTCAATTTGGATCATCGTGGAAAGTTGTAAAGAACCACAGAGCCGTGTCCAACATTACTCAAGACAAGGATGGATTCGAAGTTGACATTGAATCAAACGACCCACTAGACACAAATCACATCATGATGATGGTTTTGATCATGATCGAAGAGCGGTTTATGAATGGAGGAAACAAGACAATGACACATAGTATGGTTATAAAGGATCAAGGTGCAATCGGTAGAGCAAGAACAAGAGAAGTGTATTAAATTATGTCTTTTCAAAACTTTAATGTTTCTTTTGTTACAAAAATATGAACAACCAGGAACTGCTAGTGAGCAGGAACGACATCTCCAAATTTGAGTTGAGCACATCTCATATTAAGCCTCTACAACCAGGAGAGATTCTTCTTCAAATCAACAAATTTGGTTTGACAACAAATAATGTCACATATGCTGTTCTTGGTGAAGAGTACCACTATTTTGATTTTTTTCCAACAAAAAAGAAAGGCATGGCTAAAGTTAATGTGTGGGGCATATCCACCATTATTAAATCAAACGTAACAGAGTTGCCAGTTGGCGAGAAGATATTTGGCTACTTCCCAATGTCCCAGTATGTCCTTATGAAGCCATTCAAAATCACAAAGAGCTTCTTCTACGAAAAGCGCGATAAGCTGCCTCTTGATATGATTGTATACAACCAGTACGTGAGGATATCACACGACCCATATTATGATCCCAGGCATGTTGATTACATGCTTGTGTTCAGGCCCTTGTGGTGGACAAGCTTCTGCTTGGATGATTTTTTAAACGAGAAGAGATTTTTTGATGCAGAGAATGTCATTATTTCTAGTGCGTCCAGCAAGACAGCATTTGGATTTGCACTCATGCTTCGCAGAAACAATAGAAGGAAAAAAATAATTGGAATCACCTCAGGAAAGAACATGGACTTTGTGAAGAGCTTAAACTTATATCACGTGGTCGTCAATTATGATCATGTTTCAGAGTTGGAACAAAAGCCTTCTGTTTATGTGGATGTTGCGGGAGACGATAATTTAGGAGATACATTACAGAGTACTTTGGGTTCCAATCTAAAGATTAGACTTTTGGCAGGTATATCACATCAAACCACAGAACAACGGAGTACGAAGGGTAGCGAGGTGTTCTTCGCTGCGCCTTGGATAGACCACAGAAGAAGAGAAATAGGAAGGGAGTTTGTAAGAAGGAATGTTGTATCTTGGAGAGCGTTGATGGATAACGTGCACGAGTGGGTAGACATCACAAAAGGTTATGGGTCAAAATCCGTAATTAAAGCATATAAATCTCTCATTGATGGTGAGTCCAGTCCAAATCAAGGCTTTGTGTTGTCAATGCACGAGAAGGATGCTGAAGACATGTTAAGTAAATTGTAGACTATTTTTATCTGATCTATCATTACAATCAACTTTGACAGTCCAAGTCTTTAGACAAACAACATTATACCTATTTAAGTTATCATGTCGAACGGTGATTACACCCTTGTGCTAGACTCAGAAGCATCCACAGAACAACTGCAATTTCCTCATGAACTTACATCAGCAGGAAGCCTCACTAAATTATCGGAGCCACAAGAGTACCATGTTAGCATTAGCGGAAACGAAGTGACAATAAAAACTCCAGAAGAAACCGTAAAGGGAAGTCGCTCTGAGGCAGGAAAGAACCAATTTGATCTTGAACTATTTGCCGGAGGACGTCTTCAAATCAACGACGATGGCTCAACTGCAGAGTACGTAGTGTATGGATCTGGAAGACCAGTAGTGTCATACAAAAGGGGAACCTTAAAACAAAAATAAACATTTGTACATGCAAGTTACACGATGGGTTTCTTTATTTTTGGTAGCTTTTCCATCAAGTCATCAGGTAGATGAACGTGTGACTCCACTACATTTTTAGGTGTCAGTGCTAGCCATTGAGACAAAGAAACATCCATGAACTTGTCGCTCTTGAACATTTCCAAGAACCTCATGGTAGTATTTCCAGTATTCTCGACATAATGACCCATGGATTTTGGAATATATGCCACATCTGTTGGGTTGAGTGAATAAGTTCTTGCTCTTCCCATTGCTGCGAACACGGTCATTCTACCAGTACCTTCAATCACATACATCCACTCATCAGCATTTGGATGCCAATGGAGTTCTCTTAGTCCACCTGGATAGAGCTCAACGAGTGCAGAAGCAATTGTTTTGGATATCGGGAAGTTCTTAGAATCAGTAATTCTTGCCGTTCCATGCTTTAGTTGTATTGGAGCCTGTGCTAACATCTTGTGACTAAACCACTGTGGAACCGTCCCCTGTGGGCTTACTACGCGATCCTGTTCAAGTGAACCCTTTGGTGCAGTTCCTTGGAAAATGTATAATTCCTTGTCGGGTACGTTTTTAAATGCATCAATGGGGTAGTCAAAGTTTTTAGCAAGAATGTCCTTTGGAGTGTGGCGGATCCAATCAGTGAGAAGGAATGTGCTATCTGCTGAGAAGTCTCCGTCGTCAAATACTAGAAGAAATTCACAACCATCATCCTCTAGTCCCTGGAGAGAGTGAGGGATTCCAGATGGGAAGTACTAATGAATTAATGGATGTAAATCATAATGATCAAAATACCCATAGATCTCCAACACCGGTATCACTAATAAAGTTTCTTCCTTCTTCATCAACTGCAGTGATTCTACATGAACCATATAGAACATAAGCCCATTCAGACTCCAAATGCCAATGCAACTCTCTAATTGCCCCTGCTTTTAATCTCATATTGACGCCTGCTAGTGTCTTTGAAACTGGAAGGTCATGCACTGTTACTTCTCTTGTCCAACCTCCATCTTCCAACCTCATGTGTGAGTTCGCGAAGGAATACTTCAAGTTTGGGAATTTTCCCTTGTCAGTGGGAGGTGACTTTAATTGATCAAGATTTAATCTATCGATGGAAACAATTCTAGGTCCTGGATCATCTGCTCCATAACCGTCCTCTTCTCTGATGGGTTGAGGATCGGTGCATATCACTAAACAGAATAAACCGATTGATAGTAGAATAAATAGTGTGTTGTATATTTTCATTGTTTTTGCCCCTCGTGATTAACCTCCTAACCATGTATTTAAAATGGGCCATTGGTTATATGTTACAATAAAAAGATTGCTGCCCCGCATGATGAACTACACAATACACCAGACAAACAGCCATGCAAGCAAACATTCCTGACCCAGTATTAGCCAAGATTGGTGAAGAAATATCAAAACTAGACGTACAGGCGCCACACTTATACGAGGATATCTTCCGGATCCAAGACAATGAACAACAACTCCCTGAAGCTGACGAAAACAAATTGTTTGTACTCCGAACTGCATTACAAATGTTCCGTAAGCATGTGAAGCAAGAAATCCCAGCCAGCACTGCCTCAGAATTCCCTATCAGCAGGGTTATGTACGACAACATTTTTAATGATGATTCTTGCTCGCGCTACTATCCACCAAGAAACCCTGCTTGTAGTGTGCCAGAAACGTACTACCAAGTTGACGAAGAACAGTTTAAAGCACTATTTGGGAACAACCTTAACTATCGCATCTGTATCAAGAACAATTGGATGGTAAAGGTTAAATTCCCAGTACGATTTGTCTATCTACACCAAAACAGTGGAAGTCGATACAAAAGTGCGTTCAAATGGATGTCAATACCGTTAACTTGTGAGGATTTAATAACAGGGATGTCTGTTCCAATATACGATGGGAAGGTGGCAAACAAACAAGTTAGAAAAGCACAAAGAATTAAAAAAAATAGAACTAATAAATAAACATTAAATGTATCACTGTTGTTTATTGCAAACTTATTCAAATATATATACATTTCATCAATAAAATACTGTCGATTTCCCTACTCTTATAAGACTTGACTGTGTGTGATTGATGATACACAATAACAAGAAAGTGTATGTAATGGTTTTGTATGATTTGATGTTTGTATACTTTGGTTTAAATTGTCCTTACATCATCACTCGTTGCTCGTCACTCATCGTCGTTCGTCATTCGTCACTCATTGTCGTTCGTCATTCATTGTAGTTTCGACGTGGTTGGCGTGAATTTGGTTTTTACCCATTGCCCTATAAATATTGGTGCATTTATGATGAAACATACCATTGGTTTGTGATACAGTCCTACAAGCTCTCCGAAAGTTGTGGGGTTGCGATTCAATAATATTTTGTAAGCTTTGTTGAAGATGCTGCACTATTGCCAAACTTTCAACGAATATTTTGAGCATGTCGAGGTATGAATCGTAGCTTTTGAACACAACAAGTAATGACACGTGTAGTTTTAGTGTTGCACCACTCAAACTACCCATTCAGAATACCAAACGAGCAAGGTTAACAATGAAGAAAATAACATATCAGATGAGGGCTGTTTGGTGCGCCAAAGTGGTGGAGAGTATGATCAACTAATATTGGTCTATACATTTGAACAATTAAATTTTGGGGTAGGTCTTCAACACAAACGAACACGCTTAATCCTACATTGCAAGTACGCATGTGAGCGAGATTTAAAATTCATTGAGGTTAGAGAATATTTTATAAATCTGCCATTGAAAATGCAGCACTACATAAAGAATAGATATTTTTTACATACACAGTTGCCTCATGGAAAATGTAAGGAATCTATTAACAGTTTTTTGGTGCCAAATTTCTTATAGCTGTTCACAATGCAGTTGAAGGGGGCAACACTGATTTTGAACAAATAAATACAATAGTTAGTATGAGGCATTTTGATGTAGCGATGATTGACTCTGCTTTATTTAAGCATCGCAATAGGCCAATAATGCAAGGGAAGATATTTAAATTGTTGCAAAGAATTCCCTCCCCACTATTACGTTCATGCACCACAAATTGTACTAAATTAATTAACGATTAATGTTTATTGTTGCTTCTAGTTTACATTACAAGGCACTTATGTATTCATCCAAGCTCTTAACTTTCCATTCTGTTTGTTTTTCAAATCGTACTCGCTTTTATGATTAATGGGCATCAAAGTACTTATTTGTTATAAAAACGTCAAGAATTGTATTAATGTACCATACACTCTTGCTGTCTATTCTGCTTCTATTGTATCATAAAGCAGTTATTGTATGGGCAATAAACCATTTGCATTTCTGGACACTATATCATCACCCTCTATATCTCTCTTTCGTCTGTATCCTAAATTGTTATTGAACAGTTTGGTGTTGAGCAGTACCTGTGCTACAGCTTGACTCCGCGTGACTGCTTGAGAGGACCTCACGAATTGAGCCGTTCACAGAAGTGTGAAGATTACAAAAAACGGTTTGTCAGTTGATGACGAGGGGATTTTGCTGATATAAAAATAGTCACGACCACCACATGAACAAGCACATTTGAATTGATGACAGTTTATTCTCTTTTTTTAAAAGTCAAACGTAAATCTCTTGCAGCAAAATACATCACATCTCCAGATTGAGGTTTGCAAACATAATCCTGATCAGGCAGGCTCAACTCGAATTTTTGTAGCAAGCTCACCAAGAAGATCTTTTGCTCGAGAAGCGAGAACCTGTTGCCCATACAAGTACGAGGACCAGCAGAGAAGGGTATATAAGCATTGCTGTGTCTTCCTTTGCTCTCAGCCTCAGAGAATCTCTCAGGTCTAAACTCTTCGGCATCCTGTCCCCATATTTGTTTGTTGCGATGGATGGCGTAAGAATTAATTGCAACGCTCACGCCCTTCTTCAATTGATAATCACCCAACACTGCATCTTCGTTCAGTGTTTTGGGAGGAATGTTGTCCAATGGACCGTTCAATCTCAGATTCTCCTTGATGAACATGTTGAGATAATCCATGCCGTCAATTTGCTCGACGGTAGGTTCGCTCTTCATTCCAACCTTGTCCTTGATCTCCTGTAGTAGTTTCGTTTGAGTTTCTGGATATTTACACAAACTGTAGAGAGCGTAGCATAAGGTGTTGCTAGTTGTGTCGTGTCCAGCAATGAAGATGACCAATGCATTGTCTCGAAGCAGCGCATCATCCATCTTGCTGCCCTCGTCGGAATCGTTGGCAGCCACCATCATATCTAGTAGGGTTTCGGTGTAGTTTTCTTCGACAACTTGGTTCTTTGAGCGCAGACGTGATTTTTGAATCATTGAGGACATTAGATCCTCCAATCTCTTCAAACTAGAATCGAATTCTATGCTTTCTTTTTTAGCAAGTGATTTGTAGCTACCTTGTAAGAGGATCTTGCTCACGGTGACCATGTTTGTCATGACGTATTCGTAGGCTTTGATGTTGAGTGCAGATTCAGAAGGAATTTTGGAAGGTGGTAGGCATGCTTCTCTTAGATAATTAAAGTCGTGACCAAACGTAGTGACTCCTAAAATGTCTAGAGTGAGTGCGGTCATCAAGCTTGGAATAGGCAAAGTCTCTTCTGTCTTTAACATTTCGCTCATAACGCGAAGACATTCTTTGGTTACGATTGAAAATTGATTTGCGAAGCGGTCTACGTTGAAGAATGCAGGATTCATGATTTGGCGTTGTGCCTTCCAATCTTCACCATTTGCAAAAACGACACTATGCCCAGTCACTCTTTTCAAATCAGGAGTAACGTCTGGCTTCATTTTTTCGTACAACCTCCAATTTAGTAGAACCTTTTTGGCCAGTTCAGGTTGGGATACGTTTAACAAAACATTGGTTCCAAGGAAGGAAAGAAAAGGTTTGTAGTTGAATTCTTTTGTAGTCTCGTATCTACCGAAGGATGTGTGCTGCTTTGATAAAAACATGCCAAAAGAGGGTATTAATCCAACCATGTTGTCAATGGGCTTCTTGGTGTGAATGTTAATGATTGACCTTCTTGCGTTGTACTCTATATATTTAATGATTGCATACAAAACTATTGGTATTGCAACCAACGTAAGTACAACAGGTATAATCATGTTGTATAATTATTGATGTCAGATGAGATAGTTGACGGCTTTAATAAAATACCGTATTTCCGCTTCAATGTTGTAAAATACTCCCGCAATTCAAAAAGCTGTAACTCAGAACATTAAAATACACCTTTAATGGCAACTTTTAATTCTCATTCGCTCCTCTTAAACCTTTTAGTGGTCTATCTGTTGTAGCCGTAGTGGAAGAAGGATGTTGATCCAAAAATATTTTATTGAAGTTCTTTTTCTATGGTGTGACGATAACAATGGGATAACCTATCTTTCGTCCTCACCCGCCCTCTTTCACTACACCGTAGCTACTTTGTAGACAATGATCATGAACATACGAACAAACATGATCAGAGCTGAAGATTTCGGTGATTAAAAACTCCGAACCGTCTGCATTAATGTCTGTTGCTTCATCATGCTCGACATACAGACGGGAGTTTCTGAGTGCTCTCTACTCGTATAGGGGCTTGAGAAGTCCAGTCATCAAGCGACACTAATGCGAAGTCGTTATATTAATATGATACTACAGCTCAGGAACTGAGGACAATTGCAGGTATAAATACTGATCATGCTTTGTATTGTTCATCACTTTAACATAAAAACTATGTCCCATGAGATTGCTGACACAGTGGAAGAACGCCTTGTCGCCGCTTAGCTCGTCGCTTCCGAGATTTTATCTTTTCGTGAAGTTAGTCGAAATTTGATACTTTGACTCGAATGTCTAAATGTTTTAATTATTGAACTTATTATAGTTTTGGTTGAAGTTGAATACAAGTGCACCATTTGGGCTCCATCGATTTTCAGTTTGTCAGGTCATCCGAACTTATAGAGTTAGACTTGTTGGTCAATGACCACCGGTTGAGTTAAGACTTTTTCTTCGCAATTACATCTACGTTGACCAGCATGAACACACCACTTCTGCCAATCCATACACCATTGTTCCATGTAAACTACATTTCTCCTCACGATGCGTACAATGTTATGCAAGACGATGCAATCACAAAGTTAATAATTGATGTTAGAGGTCAGAAGGAGTTTGGCGAGAGTAAGCTAAGGACTGCTGTAAATATTCATATCTCTGACCTCATAAAAATAACATACAATGATACGACGAAGTCATTAAATGAAGAATTTAAGCATAACCTTGTTCAGCTGATCAAAAGAACATTAACACATATCGAATTAAGGAGAGCGGGAAAGGATGTGGATGAATCTGAACATGAACTAGCCATATCATCTTCCAAGTCCCTTCTTTCGCAAATCGAGTCAGATTCTGCACCACGTATGTTTTCATTCTTCAAAAAGAACGCGAAATACATTATAATATACGATAACGACGAAAATGCCTGCGAGGACGAAGAAGTTGATTTGAGCGGGAGATGGTCTCACTACGCAGAAAATCAAACGCAAAAATTTCCTGGTTTAGCCAGAATATACGCACAGTGGATAAGGTGGGAGGAAACTCTACAATCTACATGCCAATGTGTTGTTCTTAGAGGAGGTCATACCCTGTTTAGAAATAAGTACCCTTTTTTATGCACAACTCCTACTTCAATGTCGGTGCAGGGAGCTCTTGCATCTGAGATTGTAGAAGACTTTTTGTACCTAGGTTCTGAGAAAAATGTCACTGATTTGAGACAGCTTCAATCGTTGGGTATAACTCATGTCGTTAATATGGCTTCAGAGCTGGACAACGCTTTCCCGGATAAGTTCACATATTTAAAAGCAGGTATTGATGACTCTGTAAACGATACTGTCATGTCGGTGGTAAGGGATTGTATACTATTCATAGAACAAGCAGCAAGCATCAAAGGAAAGGTTATAGTGCATTGTGCTATGGGGATAAGTAGATCTTCGTCTATTGTCATCGCTTATTTGATGGCAAAGTATTCTCATTCATTTGAAATATCGTACAAATATGTCAGAGACAGGAGGAGTTCAATTAATCCAAACGCTGCATTTAGGCAGCAACTAATTCAAAATGAAGAGTTTCTTAAAGGAATTATATCTAGAAGCTCTACTTAATAAAATGGAATAAAATTAATGAATTGCAAATTGTTCCTTTGATTGTCAAATAATATTGAGTACTATGATTATAATGTCTACTAATAACCATACTCTTCTCACAACATGTTTTGGATATTTTGTAACTTTGTTTGAATTGGAATAATTATTGATCTTGCGTCATTTACAAATGTCACCAGTCAAGAATGAAAAAAGAACTGTTAAGGCTACGGTCTAATGCCAAAACCAAACACCTTACGCAAGATTTTCAAGTTGGAGTTGTCGACCCCTCTAATGCTGACAATGATACAAACGATACACCGGAAAAGAATGAGTTGGAAGTAAATCGCCAAAACGTAATAGAGCAGTACAGGAGAAGAAAAAAAATAGCATTTACCCCCTCAACTTTTAATATTGAAGGATCATCACCTTTGGATGGCGATGGAGATATCTCGAAGGAAGCAAAAAGCACTACATACCTATTAAATGAACAAGGTCAAGCTGCCACACCTCCTCCCACATCGCCAACAAGTCCTATGGACCCACCTATACCCTTACCACCATCCTCCCCTATACCCATAAATCGTCCCCGAGAGAGAAGAAATCCCATTATGATTCCCCATAGATTCTCACCATCCAACACTTCACCGTCTAAATCTTCACCTACAATTGCCAACACCCCACCACTCAGTCCCATCAATATTTCCTCAGATGTAACTGTTGCACGCAGACTTCAAAGTTCACCGATAAATGTGAGCACCCCTAAAAGAGAGCCACACTTATATTACATGAAATGTCAATCATGCGAGAGCCTTGCACCATTATATAACCTAGGAGATAGTGTGTCCCTCGAATTTGAATCTCGACCGCTCAACGAAAGAGAGTATCTAAAAATTGACCAGGTAATCATTTCCCAACAAGTTTTTACATTTATAGGATGGAACAATAAGAGCAGGAACACTAGATGGTTTAATTGAGGCCCTAACCATTTCTGTCGATCGTCAATATCTAGATGTATTTTTAATGACGCACGACTCTTTTACAACGACAAAACAACTTGTACAAAAACTTATCGCTCGTTATAACGTCCCACCCCCTCTACCTCAAAGAAAAGCTGATTATGAGGGAAGAATCATCAAACTAGCACTTATACCAAACGACAACAATAGTATCACGGCTGCATTATCTGAGGACTTTTCGTACGTTGACGATTTCTATAAGCGCAATAGGTACTTGTTTGAAGATTTTATCAAAACACATCTTGAAAAAATACGTTTACGCATTGGAGTTACCATCAAACACTGGCTGTCTAACTACTATAAAGATTTTCGCGATGACAAAGAGTCTAGAAAGCTCCTGCAGGTAATTACAATTCCTCATTCTTAATTTTTAATACCTCAGGCCTTTACTTTCAGAGAACTGAATGTCACGTTCATGGAATCTCTTTCGGAGAGACTTAAGACCCTATACGATGAGCACTACAAAAGAAGGGATACGTTCACAGCCCAACAAATCGAACGCCTTCAAGAAATGCACACGTTGAAGCAGTTGAAAGATAAAAAGGAACAAAAATTTTCTAGCAAATTCAAATTAGAAATTAAGGGCAACAAGATAGTAAACACCTTATCTAGTAAGCGTTGAAACCAAACATTTCTAATGATATAGGCGACAGTTTAAAAAATTTGCCAATGAATGCATTTAAAAGCACTGATCTTGTTGCGAGCCTAACTATAATTGCTTTTAACATTTTTAAGAGAATTCGTCCCTCTGAGTTGTTAAACCAGGCGTGGATGAAGGATGACAAAAGAACTTATGCCCCTAATATCGTTGCGTCCATCCAGAGAAGTAACGACGTCGCCCAGTGGGTTGCAACAGAAATTTTGCTACAAAAAGACGTCATTTTTTAATCAAAATCATTAATTTCGTTCAGATCAAAGACAGAGCCAAGGTGCTAAAGAAATTCATTAAGTGTGCATATAAATGTGAAAAAGTCAAAAACTACAACACGATGCAAGACATTCTTAGCGGATTAAATACAAATCCTATACACAGGCTCACAAAGACTTGGGATCTATTAGAGGAAGACATACGAGCACACTTTGACAGGTTGAACGAGATTGTCAACCCAAAAAAGTCATATGCTGGACTTCGGAATGCGTGCAAACTGGTTGGAAATAGCCCTTGCCTGCCTTACATTGGGATTTACCTGACTGATGTACTTTTTATAGAAGATGGCAACAAAGACAATGATAAAGATGGTTTCATCAATTTTGCAAAGAGAAGGTTGCTGGGAAACATTATTCGTGATTTGCAAATGTATCAAGTCAACGGTTATGACCTCAAGGAACAACCCGTGATACGGGAGCGCCTCATCACCTTACGTTATAAAACTATGGACGACTTGTTAACAATAAGCAAAACTTTAGAGGAGCCACCACAAAAGACTGTTAAAAAGAAGCTTCTTCTTCAACAACAAATAGAATCATGAATGTGAATAAAAGGTTCTTTCTCCGAACTGGTTGGGTATAAATTTTTTTGATTTTGATTGAGTATCATTATTCTACCGGTAAATTTAGTCCACGTAAGCAAAAATGGGACGTTATAATTTTTCTTAAACATTCAAGACGGGATGTGGTTTCAACTCTTTGTTGTGTTGGCACTATTGGCAATGTTTGTATGTAGTTCATACTCTCTCACGCTCTCTCCCTTCAAGATGCACTTTGTCGCTTCTTCTCGTTCTGGTCAGCACTCATACCGTGGAGTTGTGGACTTTATAGGAGACGACTACTTAAAAGTCTTAACAGCAGATATGAATGAGGATATGGGTTTTTTACTACAACAATGGAAAGACACTCGTCTATTCTGGTGTTGAGTCAAAGGAATGCCAAGTCTTCGAATTAAACTTTTTACCATCTGTGGAGGAGCTTAAGTACGCTTTGGATAATGCAGAATTGGTTTGGGAGGGTGATGGACAGGAGCCGGAGTTTTTGGATGAAAAAGTCACACGCTGTGCCAAACAAGGCTCTAGCATTTGGCACGCTAATTCAAACGACAAAGAGTATGCAGTGTGCGTAAAGAAGGTTAATGGAAGTTTGGTTCCCAGCAAAATCATCAGCCCAGAATTCATCGCAGACTTTACGAAGGAACCAACAAGACCCATTGACTTGGAGGCCCAATTGTTAAGAATTGAAGCAAAATGTCCCAAATCACCACAAGACGAAGTACCTCCAGTCAACAATGGACCACAAAGAAGAAAGAAGTCCGGCACTCAACCCTGGTTCAAAAACCACTCGAAGAGCTGCAGGTTAGGATTTAGACGCGACGATAAAAGTTGTGCTCGCATCGAAGGTGCAAATGGAGTCGAAAACACCACCGCCACCAAAGATTGTGTGTTTATCCACGGAGCAGGCGTCTACGGCAACGGCTCCATCGAGGAGGGATCTTTCTATGGTTACTGGGGAAATGTACACTTGTATACACCACAATGTAAAAACAGATACTATTTTAATGCAGATACCATACAAAATGGATGGGACTCTGAGTCACTACAAAAGTTAGCCTGTGACACCATATTGTACAAATCAGACAGCAAGGACAAAGTAGCGCGTGATAGAGTCATATTTTCACACTCCATGGGCAACTTGATCCTTGGTGCCGCCATTCATAAGGGCTTGTGCGATATAGATGTCTCCACCACATCATGGTACTCCATCATGGCCCCATGGCGCGGTAGTCAAGCAGCCAACTGGGTTGGTCAGGTGTGCTCTGTATCAGGACTCACCAACTACTTGTTGCGTAAGGGAGCGAGTGCACTAGGTTACTGTGACAAAGGCATGAAGCCTTGTCACGCCTATGAGACATTGATTGTAGATAATCCTGCGCTGTTGGTGGTTGCGGAGACTGCAAAGAGTCGCGTCAAGGGATTGATGTGTGGAGTGGCTCCATGGGGATTGACCACCACCTATTCTCCATTATTGAGGAGTTTGAGCAGCGTGGTGGGATTCCCTGATGACAACGATGGAATGGTAGGCATTAGTTCCTGTAATGTGAACAAGTACGATTTCACTAATGACCCACATTCAAAATATTATGCTACCTATACGAACCATGCGGATGGAACTTGCAGGAATGGAAATGGATGGATGAGATCTGGAGAGCCATGTAATTTCTACACTGATAAGTTGTGATAAAGAAGCATGTTTCTAAACTATTATGTACATTTATTTGGTCCCCTTTTTAATTTGTATTTCCTCTTCGGTGACTGGTAATTTTTTAAAGTGTCCTGGAGGTCTTTTTGTGTCTAAAATGTGAATTACTTTAGGTTCGCTCTCACCAATCTTCAAGTTAACGTGATAGCTAAAGTATGAGATGCAAAAGGTACACAGCATGAGCACTGCAAAGTACGTTAAATCCTTCCTCTATAAAATGTTTAAAACCAGCAGCACAACGTATGATCATACCCTTCTCTCTGCTTTTGTCATTTTATACCTGGGGAAGGTCACAGGAAGTGTGCTCGTCCATTTGATCAACTGACCTTTGCTATACTCATAATATCTACCATCTTGAAGTTGGCCCTTTACTTGATCTTCCGGTATTGTTGGTCGATCAGAAAAATCATGCATTCTCAAATAAATTGAAAGGTCAATGTCATCAACTTCGTGGTTCTTGTCGAAAGCTATGACCTCGCTTGAATTCTTAGCGAAGTATTTTTTGTCATATATACTTCTTCTTTTTTCTGAAATATTAATTAAGTAAGAAAAATTATGATACCGTCCAGTAGCAGCTCATGTGCAAAGCAAATTTTCCTCAAATTTTCCTCGTCTTCCGCAGATAAATCAGTTCTTTGTGAATATGTATTCATGAGGTTCAAATAGGAACTTTTTATTGCATCCTTACTCGCATACTTGGTTAGTCCAAGTATCTTGTATAGGTTGGTAGACGGTCTTGTCAGGGACATTTTTCTTCTCTTTTGTAACAGTTTTATTTCGAGAAGAGTACATTCAAATATGACACAGATCATGCTTCCAACAACACAGGGAACACCTTTAATTATTCTACTCCCAAGAGAAGTTTTTATTAGCACATTATTGTTTCTACCTGTAACATTCCGGCAAACTTTTGATTTAATACTCGTAGGGTGATGAAATTATGAAATGTAGCAGGATCTGTAAGGAGTGGTTCGCAATGATTGCGCACGTAGACCATAGTAGAGAAAGAACTCATGAGATAAAAGGAAAGAAAAAGAACAGGCAAATCCAAAATATGGTCAAGACTGATGGAAGAGACTTTTGGATAAATGTATGCAACGATCACTTCAAAGACGCAATGGTCATGCGCAGGAAGTACCCCAGCCAAATTCAGCCAGTCACAGTACGTACAAAATTTAAAATCGAGTCTAATCTTGAAAAGTATTATGTACTGCACTACAGGGATGCACTACTTGTTTCTGTATATAACTTGGAAAAATCACTTTGTAGTTTAGAAAAGGCGCTCGAATCTGAAAGCTCCTTGTTCAGTGATGTTTGCATTTTCAGCATCGACCTCATGGAAATGTACGTCAAGTTGTACAATCTACAAAGATACTATGGAGATGTCGAAGGAGCAGAATTTAACAACCACGAACTTGATTTGAGGATGACCTTTTATCCTGTCTTGGAGCAGTACAGAAAGAGTCGAGATGAATGTGGAAACATCAAGTTAGTTGCTCTTGTCAAGCTTAACGCCGCACAAATTGGAAGGGATAAACTTCGAAGATTAGTGTTGGAACAATCAGAATGGAAACCATCCAGCTCAAAGGCAACACTACAGGACGAAGAAGTCAAACGATTGATGAGAGAGTTGTTGGAAGAAAAACTGGACGTGGAAACGTTAGAAGACTTTGGAAGAGATGAACAAACACTTGCCAAGACATATGACAGCGACACGCTAAGGAGAGTGCTCAAGTCAACATCTTCCGTTGAAGAAAAGTTAACAGAACTGTACAGTGCTTGGACAAGAAGATGGAGGAAAGTCCTACTCACAAGGTCGCAATACAAACACGTTTACAATCACGTCGACATGAATCACATTGATAGCGTATTGGTGGATCGAGGTTTCGAACAAGGCAACGGAACAAGATACGCAAACAACAGTCTGCAAAGGAAGAATATTTATGCAATGTTTTTACAAAAAAAGCTGACCAATGTTCAATAAAATTAATTTTTTTAATCATCAACACAAAGTGCTCAGTCATAACTAGGTCTCAACTGCACATCCATAACGCACGTGCCAATCCACCAACCAGCCTATGGTATGTAACTATTTCCACCATTCTTGTTGTGTTGTGGTGATTGCTGTGGTAGCATTCCACGATGCTGCTGTTGTTGTTGCTGCACAATGTTCGAATATCCAATGTGCGAGGGAGACACGTGGTACATGAATTCCATACCTGGTTGATGAGTGTGACCAGTCCTCCAACTACTGAATGGCGACTCAATCACTCCGCCCACGCTAGGGCTGCTAAACAGCGTTTGAGGTGCCGCTTGTGCATGATTCATTCCCCTCTGGAAAGGCCTCTCGATCACATTGCTGGATGTGCTCGTCGATTGATTGCTCGGCGATGGGAACAATGTGTGGCTGGCGCTCAATACTCCCTGATCAGCATTGCTAGGCGTCCACAAATCTCTATCGCTGCTCGCAAACAAACTACCATCGCCACCTGCACCATGAGAGAACACGGTATCGAATATGGAATGTGATGATTGTTTATAAGAATGATGTTGCTGCTGTTGTGGTTCTTGATGCTTTCCGTGCAGTAATTTGCTCATCAAGTTGTTATTTGCTGTAGGCGCGCTGCTTGACGACATCCATTGCATCTTGTTGGTTGGCGATGCACCGAACGGTCTCTCGATTACCTGATAATTTTTGGTGGGAGTGGTGCTGAGACTGCTGGTGAGACTGTTGGTGTGATTGATGGGCGCAATGTGGTGATCGTTATTTTGAATCAAAGTGGCGGGTGCTTCGCTGATCTCGTCCAAATCAAAGTCCTCGGTCAAATCATCGCCCAATAAATCATTGTCGTCCATGATGAATTGATTGATGGTGGATCCCATAAAGTGATCCATGTTGGTGCCTTGACTCACTAATGTATCGTCGTCGTCGTCTTCGTCGTGGTCATCTTGATTGATTCGATCCCCTTGTGATGATTGTTGTTGCTCTTGAGTATCGATGGGTTGTGAATGATCGTTCTTGTCCATATTGTCCACTGTGCTGTATGTGTCCTGGCGCTGGTCATAGTACAAATCGATGCGATCGTCATTGATCAGCCTGTTCACAATGTGATTCAATCTGCTCATCCTGACTTGATTGATCGCTGCGCCCTTGACTGGTTGTTCGTTGCTCTGCGGCAATTCATTCTTCATGTACAAGAATCCCGATAATTCTTGATCCTCTGGACATTTCTTGTTCGTGAATTGATTTGCGTCCAATCCACCACCCTCCTCCAAGATGCGTTCGTATTTGAATTGACCCTTGGGTAATGACGATAACAATTGTGCCAGACCGCTCCATAATGTGTTCTTGGCCATGTCCGTGAATTGATAAACAGTGTTCTCTCTGTGTTGATCGGCGTATTGTAGGAACGTGATGAGGGATCCCAAATAGGCACATTGCGGAAGGCTACGCATGCTGTGCTTGCACAGTACTTTGAACGTATCGAATGCAATCAGGCAAGACTTCTCCAAGTAGGGATTGTTGTTCTTGTGCTGTGCCTGAGAGCAAGCATTTTGAATGGAACAAATGTTTAATATCACCAACTTGAGCACCAAGTCCTCCGATAATTCGTCCTGATCCATGACTTCTCCTTCCATGATGGATGGAGTGCTTAGCTGTTCCAACATGTCCATGGTCTCCTCCTTCACGTCATCTACGATCTCCATGCTGGTCTTGGTGAACAATATGCCGTGTAGCCTGATGAACCACGTGAGGAATTTCTGCTTGGCCTCACCTGGTGTCAATTGAACCGAGCTCTTGGTGGGTAGATCGGACCTCTTGCTTCTGCTGTTGCTTCTGGCTCTCACTTCCTTTTCGCCCTCTTGTTGCTTGAGTGCTTGAAACTTTTGTCTGTTCTTTTCGAACAAGAGGATCAAATTCTCTCTTGCGCTCGAAAATGGTTTCTTGACGGCCAAACTTCTGTAATATCTATAGATGGCTTCGCATGAATCGCTCTGGTAAGTGGCCAGGACGGCTAGTTGGTTGTGTGGATTTCCGTTGGTTGGGATCATGTTCAGAGCGTGAATGTAGTGCGCTCTTGCCTTGGACCAATCTTTGGTTTGTTGTTCGTTATATAGTTGTAAGTATCTGGCCAGGTCACCTTGAATGACCAGGCACTTGCTCAAACTAGTTAAATACATCTTGGCGCACCTCATGTTGTTGGCTCTGCGACATGCATCATATTTTTGCTTGATGCGCTGAAATAAACCGTCGTAGTACTTGTCTCCGTCCTCGATGAATAACTGTAGCGCTGCACATGCCTTGTGCATTTTTTCTTTCGCGCTTGGATCCACGCCATTTTGTCCAGGCGCATTTACAGATTGATGGTGCTTCTTGATCATTTTGCGGAACTCTTCGATGGGTTTGTAATAGACGGACTTCCATAATAGCTGGTCGACCTCTTTTGAAGATCCCAGTTCAATGTCGTCCAACAGTATCTTTTCGTAGTTGTCTCTGACAACAAGTCTGAGCTGAGTAATGTTCTTGTCTGTTGGGCTTTTCTTTTTCAAAAGACCCGATAACTCCTTTTCTACCCTCGCGGTTTCTGTAAAAAGGGTCACTGTTTCATTGTTGAAAACTTCCATTCCTTATTTTGTGCCTGATACTTTAAAACTGATGTAAACATGTAATACTCACCAAACCAATATTATACTTGATCAACAATGTTCATCGGTAACCTTTAAGGTTCTTATTTTCGGAGAGTCAACTAAAATTCATCCTTATTTTTGAGCACATTACAAACACATACATGAAGACAGTCATTGTTACTGCAATATTATCAGTTTTTCTCACAAGATATATAACAATCAGAATACAGAGGCTTCGAGTTGGTTTAAATTTTTCAATGATTTAACAAATCAAGGATAGGCTGTCGAATAACCCTCTACTTTTAGTGTGGGGTGTTTTGAACCTTCTAAGTGGCAGTAAGTGTACACCATCACGGTATTTTTTTATAAATGTAGAAAATTTCTTAGATGGAAGGAATAGTAAGCAGATCGCGAGCAAAAAAGTCCCAATAAGCAGTGATGAAAAAAGTACGTGTATACCTTGTGCTCAGTAGTTGATTTTAAGAGGGATGGTTGGATTATTTCAGAACAAAGAAAGTCGAACATCATACAGTTGAAGAGCACGTTGTTGATTCAGAAAGCGATGTTCTGGATGAGGATGTAGAACTTGTAATGAAGACACAACTCCAGAATCCAAAACAAAACGTTGAGCTTCCTAGTATAGATATTTCGAAAATCGTTGCGAATGGCGTGTTCAAGTCTCTAACTGGTTTGGATAGAGTCAAGACTTACATTTCAGCTGACGATGTTTATGCGAGACAAATTAACTCTGGCTTGCCTAAACGCGAAACATTTGTCTCGAATATCAACCGTGAAACCGTGTGAAGCCCACTAGCAAATAAATATAAAATTGAACACACAGGTATTTATTTATGCCTTGACAGATCCAGCCTTCTTGGCTTCTCTCTCCTTCTTTTCGGCGGCCTTCTTTAGTCTGTACTCAACAAGCTTCTCTTGGTGCTTACCCCACTTTTGGTTACCTCTCTTGGCCCATCTTAGATTCTTTAAGAATGGACGGTACATCTATAAACAATGTCAACGAATGTTCACAAATAAACAATACTTACTCCAACTTGTGATGTGTACTTGTGAGTTTGTGGCTTCTTGATACCATTACGGTGGTTCTTCTTTGATTGGTTGTGGGCTGTGTGGTTCTTTGATTTGGCCATGTTTTATGACTTCGGCTTGGTAAGATTAGTGTGTGTGAAATACCGTGCTATACCTTTACTATTTTTTCAAAAGTTTTCTTTCGGCAAATTTCGAGTGAAACATGTTACAAAACAAGGACCAATACAATAGTGGTCAACTTTGAAAAACAAGCCAAGCATGTCATCGAAGAGGAAGGCGGAGAAGGACCAAGAAGTCATTCGCAAGTTAGGGTTAGAAGAGGGTAATAGGGTATGTATGGATTGTACATTGAAGAGTACGCCCTACGTAGTGTTAGATTTTGGTACATTTGTATGCACTTACTGCGCTGGTATACATCGTTCCTTCCAATTCAACGCAAAAGGAATATCAATGACAAACTTCAAGGAATCAGAAGTGGATATAATGCTCAAAGGTGGAAACATCAAAGCGGAATCAATCTATAGGGCGAGATGGAATGAGAAGGAAGCACCAAAACCAAAGGTGACTGACGAGCAGGCAGTTAAAAACTTCATTCACAAGACTTACGTAAAGAAAATATGGTACGACGAAAGCGGAGGAGGAAATGACGAAGTACCTCCAGTTCGCCCAATCTCGCAAATAATCAACAATCCAACCAAGATTGAAGTGGAACGCACCAACACCAGACCGAGGACAAATACATCATCTGACCCACTGCTTAGCTTGAGTCCACCAGAGCAACAAACCGTCGCTCGCCCAACACAGCCAGCAGCAAAGAAAGTCGAAGTTGGTAACTTCTTCGATTCTGACCCATTCGGTTCCACTTCATCAACTTCAAATGGATTCGGCAATGATGGAGCTGATTTTGATGCTGACTTCTCCGAGGACGCTTTCGGTTCCAATAATGCACCAACCACCTCAAATGCAGCCAAGAAGGCACCCCCTAAGAGCGGCAGATCTCTAGCTGATGAATTGTTCATGAACGTAGCACCTACACCAGCTTTCAACAACAACCACAACCAATTTGTATCCAGTCCCAACTTTGGCCAGCAGCCAAACAACTACCAACAACAACCCTTCGGACAACAACAACAACAATTTGGATATGCTTCACCAAACCAACCCTATCAACAACAGCCATACCAACAACAACAACAGCAGTTCGGTGCGTATGGACAACCACAGCAACAACAATACGGACAGCAACAACAGTACGGTCAACAATTCGGTCAACAACCATACGGCATGCAACAACAGCCATTCAACCAACAACCACAAGGATATGGCGCATATGGACAACCACAGCAACAGCAGTACGGACAGCAACAATATGGATATGGCCAACCTCAAGGAGGACCTCAAATCAATCCTCTACTTGCTGACATGGGCAGCCAACAACAACAGCAAAAGCAACCAGAAGAAGACAATCTATTCTCTGATTTGGGATTAGGCATTGGCAGCAGTTCGAAACCATCAGCACAACCATCCAGACCTTTACAACCACAGCAACAACCTCTTCAGCCAAACTCAAACATGTTTGGATCCACACAAGCCAGACCCACCACTAACAACTTTGCCGCTAAACCATCAATGGATGACAACCCATTCGACTTTTAATTCCTTGTAATTCCTCTGCAGAAATAAATTTTAGTGAACAGTTCGTAACATTTATTCTTGTAATTATTTTGTTTATTCCTTTGATTCTAGAATTGAACATGGGAACTTTTTTGTAAGCAGACTCTTTGATTGACTGATCCCAACATAGATTGTGTGTCAACTGAGTTTATTGACCTCAAATTGAAATGCAAAACAACAATAGCAATGATATAGACAAAGATTTTGATCAGAGTATTCCTGATGATAGGACAATTATTGAAAGATGCTCAAGCGTGAGTGTGGCACCGTATAAGAACCTTATGGATGCTTGCGGTGGAAGAAGTGTAGTCTTCATTGAAGGAAGAGCACTCCTTGACTACTTGATCGGCAACGACGTAGTAGATTTTGATGACCATGGTGGTGCGTTTGCACACCTGACGGAAAGATTGGAGCTTTT
Organism: Acrasis kona; assembly: GCA_026419775.2. Lineage (NCBI taxonomy): Eukaryota > Heterolobosea > Eutetramitea > Acrasida > Acrasidae > Acrasis > Acrasis kona. The sequence goes on along the minus strand of JAOPGA020001767.1, from coordinate 3,354 downwards.
TGTGTGCAGCTTGAGAGATCTTCGAATGAAGTTCCATGTTGTGTTTTTCGGAGAAGATGTTGCCTCTGTTCGTACAGTTAAATTGGAGCATTCCCAGCTGGAGGTTGAGTGTAAGAGATTATCCCCTCAAAAGTTATTGGCTTTAGATCATGTTGCCGACCATCTCAAACGTATTGGATGCAGCGTTCACTCTTTTAAGAGTTGGATCAATGACGATGCTTGGGAGCTATTTTTATTACAGAAACAGCCAGCATTCTTGATTGGTGACCATGACTCCCATCTGCTCATGTATTACCTACACATTTTCAAGAGAGTGTTGTTTGTGACTGACATTGAATTCGGCTCCAACACGTTGAGTGGTTTCTCAACTGCACCTGAGGCACAGTCAGTTGACATTATGAAACAACCCGAACCGATCGAAGTGGATCAACCAATTGATGCGCCCGAAGTACCCAAAGAGGATGATGTCGACCAAGACAAGACTGCAGACATCAACCAGTACGTCAAGAAGGTTGATGTAGCCAAGAAACAAGAAGTAAAACCAGAACCTAAGCCAGTTGTGCAACAGGAACCTGAGCCCCAATTGACATGGGATGAAGAAGAGGAGGAGGACTGGGAGACTAATGACAAGCCCTCTAAAGAGGAGGACGACGAAGAGAAGGAGGATTGGGAAGTTGATGAAGAAGATGATAAAAGTACTAAACCTGTTGTTGAAAAGGAAGTGAAGAAGGAGCAACCAAGCCAACAAAAAAACAAACGTATAAGCAAGCCCAACAGAGCGAGAGTCACTTTGAAGGACCGCACAAAAGACGAAGCACCACTCGCCAAATCTGACGCTTCGCTGCCACCAAAATCAAAGGCTGAAGTAGCCTACCTCAAATGTGCTAGCAAAATAGTTGAGGAGGCCAACAAGAGGTCACCAGCGCCACGATCAGTAGACACTTCATCGTCACCCAACTTTGAAGATTTTACTCAAAAATTAAAGTCATACGATGTTTTGAAGGAACAGAACAACAAGATTCGATCCATCTTGTATGCAACATGTGTGCTTGTGAGCAACACTCAATCAACCACTGACGCTCAATTCGCTCAATTGCTCGTTGCTACATTGTTGCTACAGAATAGATTGACCCTGCAACAAAGAGCTCAAGACGTACCCACCGACAAAGATTCCAAAGCAACAGCATTCGTGAGTGAATTATGTCGCGTCATGAGATCTACATTTAGCACTAGCGGAACACCAGACATGTATGATTTACTTGACGGTAGATTCTTCCACTCTGTGATTTCACACTTTTTGGAGATTGTAGACAACAAGGTCGAGGACAAACCAGAATTAACAAAACTACCAGGTCTACTACCACCATCCGTCCAAGATGCCATGAAGGCTGCCCAGCAAACCATCATCGGTAGCATCAAGAAGGCCGTCAGCACGCCCAAAGACTTTTGGACCACTGTCAAGAACCAAACACGCGTCACCATTCGCAACAGTGATAAATTATATGCCGTGAGACCCGTCAAGAATGCACTGGTTTCCCAATATCTCAGAGAGTGGAATGATCAACTACCAGAAATCACCGATCAACAAGATCGACAGGCCACAAATCTCAGCGAGGAATACAATCAGGGTGAAGAGAAGGACTCCATACAAAAAGCCAGAAAAGATAAGATGGAGAAGCTATTGGGCATCTTGCAAAAGACCGGCAAAAGTATGGTGGAGAGAGGAAAGTTATTGGAACGTACCATCGAGCACGGCGATGATAGTTTGGAGGAAGTGAAGAGGTGGAGAGAGAAACAGAGCAAGTTGGGTCCAAAGGACGTCAACAAATCACAACAAGCCAAATTCGAAAGAGAAAAATTCCAACAGTGGGATCAAGAACATTTGCGTGGCGGCGCGGCCAGCAAGGACAGTAGCTTGGATGCTGTCGAAGCCGTGGTGCAAATTTCGAAACTAGACGTTTTGTTGAAGCCCGTGTTGGATCGCATGGACAAGTACAACTCTGATTTGGACCTGATTTTAAAAAATAAATCGAGCGATCCCATCGGTGATTCTGATGCATTGGCCAAGAGCGTCGCTGATCAGATTAGAATCGTGAGAGGAGAAATACTGCGCGTTCGTATCCACGTGTACAGAGAATGGAGCATGATCAAATCACATGCCAAGAGAGCAGAGTACATCGAAAAGCTTCGTCGCATTCAAAACGAAGAGGAAGAAGAAGAAGAAGAGCCCGAAGTAAAGAAGAAGGATTCCAAAAAGAAGGATGCCAAGAAGAAGGAAAAGAAGGACGATAAGAACAAGGGCGATTGGGCACAGATTCAATCCGTGATCAAATTAGAATCCGAACTCGAAGATTTATTAATTGGTGCGCTCAGAGAACGATACGAGGCTCTCGTCAAGAAGTGCATCAAGGACAACAACGCTCGATCCGCATGGGCAGCGTTCGATTGTGGTTCGTTGCTCATGGAATTTGTCAACAAATTACGCAAGTACAACAAACCATTAGGAAAACAATTCCCAAAGGAAGATGCGCATGAAATCTGCAAGGGCATCTTGAAGCAATTACAACAAATCGGATTCAACAATTATGCACAAGACAAGGCAAAGAAGTTGAGGATCACGTTGAGCAAGAAATCATCATTCAACAATTTGTATGATCCCTACGACATGCAATTGGAATCCACCAGCTTCTCGCACGAGAGTGCCTCCTACATGGATCTACTGCAAGATGACGATAAGCTTCACGTGTTGGTGGATGCTTCGCGTGATTTGAAGGAACCGAACGCCAAGAAGGCCGTCAAGATGGAGGAGAGCATGCGTGATTTGGGATTCAAACCTGACCAATGGCAACAGGACATGATCAAGGCAGTCGCCAACAATGAGAGCATGCTGGTCACCGCGCCCACGTCTAGCGGAAAGACATTCGTGACCATGGTGTTGATCGAGAGAGTGTTGAGGGAGAGTTGTGATGGCGTAATTGTGTACGTATCGCCAACAAAGGCACTCGTCAATCAAATGTACAGCAACGTGTACGCTAGATTCAAGAAGAATTACAAATCAGACAACACAATGTTGGGCATCTTTACTGCCGATACTCAGAGCAACAAGACCACTGCACAAGTATTGGTCACCGTGCCACAAATGTTGGAGACGTTGCTGTTGAGCAGCACAGAGAAGAGCGTCAAGTGGAGAAGGAGATTGCGCTATGTCATCTTTGACGAAATCCACAGCATCAACGGTCAAGATTCACAATCGCAATGTTGGGTGAATTGTTTGAGGATGATTGATTGCCCATTCGTTGCACTGAGCGCCACCATTGGTAATGCGGTGGAATTTGGTGATTGGTTAGGTCTACA
>JAOPGA020001764.1:0-12637 GCA_026419775.2 Acrasis kona | reverse complement strand
GGACATTATTCTATGTTGTTATGCAGTCTTGTTCCTTTTTGTTTAGAAACATGTGGTCAAATTTAATGTTACCAAGAATAAACTAAAGGTAATTTTATTAGAAGAAACCATCGTTTTCCAYTAATGACTGTGTAAAATCTAAACCGCTGTAATAGATTTCTTTTTCAATCTCTTTTCTTCTTCTCTGTTCAGCAACTCTTACGACAGTATTGCCTGGCATCTGGGTTAGTGTGATTTGCCCATGAGATTTGCTTGTGTAAAGCTTGCTTGGTCTTGCTGTTTTCTGTTCTTGAACTATAGCTTTACTCAACCAGATTTCATCACCCACAACAATAAAAATATGCTCAACATCTGGTACTGGTATTGGATTCTCTCTAGTTCCACTCATTTTTGCATAAAACAAAACAAATTGTGCGTTGATTGAAATAGCGTGAGCGCACAAATGCTAGTGCGCACGCAATTCAGCGCAATAGACAATTTCAACGCACCTCCGCTTTAAAAAGGTTTGTAGATTTGAATAAATTATCAACTTAAATGCAGACAAGAGGTAACCACGTTGATGTCTCTCAGCTTCATGATACTGATAGCGAAAATGAACAGCCTCAAGAAAGCCAGTCAGAAACTCATATTGTGGATGTGAGCAGAATATTAACACAAGCTATTCTGGAGCCTGTCAGGACAAGGCCCAAAAGATCACAGCGTCCAAGAGCTTGGTCTCTACACTATCTCCGTACCCAAGGTGATATAATGGTGTGCCTCCCATGCGAGCAAAGCAATACTGTGAAAACATTTAACAAATCTGTTCAGAACGGTTCAACAGGGAACATTATTCAACACTTTAAATCGCAACATCCAGACATTTATTCAATCCACCAAAAGAATTCAACTACAGTGACAATTGCCCCAGCAAAAGCATTAGTCCGGTGGATAATCTCTACAAATCAACCATTCAGTACTGTTGAAAACAAAGCGTTTCGAGATCTATTTAGAGCTTGTGGGAGTGAAGTTCCAATCCTGTCACATATCACTTTAAAAAGCCATGTTGAACTAGAATATAATTAAGTTATGGATAAATTGCGATTAGATTTAAAATCAGCAAATACACTTTGTTTATCAACCGATGCTTGGACAAATCCGTCTAATTTACCCTTTCTTGGAATTGTTGTGCACTGGATAGACAACGAGTTCAATTATCAAGAGCGCKTGCTTGACTTTGCTCAACTCATTGGTAAGCATTCTGGTGAGAACATGGCCAATGTTATTGCAAAAAGTCTTAAGCATTTTGGTGTAGAGAGCAAATTATTTGCCATCATAGGAGACAATGCAGGAAACAACCTTACACTTGCCTCAGAGATTGAGAAACTTATTCCTCAGTTTACAAAGGATCGTTTCATTCGTTGTTTGGCACATGTTATCAATTTATGTGTACAAACCATCCTTGTTCAGTTACGTTCAGGATCAATTAAAGATGCTGAGGATTATAACAAAAATGCCTTCATAGACAACACAAGCCCAATTTTAAAAGTCCAAGCCTTGGCAATATTAATAGGGAATTCACCTCAACAACTAGACTACTGGAAGTTCATTTGTAACCAGACACAGAAGCCAGCAAATCAAATTCAGTATGATGTTGCAAATCGATGGAACTCCACATATTATATGATTGATAGAGGCTGTAGCTATGAAGAGCAATACAATCTTTTTGTAGAAAATGACTTGAAAAGGCAGCACCTCAAGATGTCTAGTCCAGAGTGGTTATATCTTAATAAAGTTAAGCGAGTCCTTTCAAAATTTGAAGAGCTAACCAAGAATGTTTCTGAAGGACAACCACAAATTTCACAAAGCCTAGCTATTTACTATGAGATTGATGACCACTTCAACAGCATTTTGGAAAAGAGCGATGGATTTGAAGATATGGATGATGACATTGTTGATGCTATTTGTTGTGGTTATGTACACTTTCAAAAGTACTATGACCTTGCTGACTGTAATGACACTTATTTTGTGGCAAGTGTATTGGACCCTCGCATAAAGACATTGTTGTTACAAACTCATTTAGGAGATGCTGCTGATGATGTTATTCAGGAAGTTAAGAGAATAATTAAAAAAACCTACATCGCACAACAACCACAACAGGCACAAGTGACAACTAACAGGATAGTCGACAGAATGCTGAAAAATGTACCGCGTGCTGCCACCAAATGTGATGTTGACAACTATTTTGATGGACGTTTAGTCGATGATTATGTTGGATTTGATGTCATTAAATGGTGGAAGGATCACAAAATGGAGTATCCCATAATGGCGCAAGCCGCACGTGATTATTTGGCAATACTTAATTCATCTGTTGATTGTGAGAGGATGTTCAGTAGAGGTGTTGACGTATCAGGTGTCAGAAGACATTCGTTGCATGCAACAACTTTTCAAATGTTGATGATGCTGAAGTCTGAGTTTTAAAATAAATTATGTTACAATACTAATTATCCTTTTTTCCATCTTAATTTAACGGATCAGATAATCTTACTTTGAGGTCTGTACGGATGGATATGGATCAGATTCTTTACAAAATCCGTATCTTATCTGATCCGATCTATATACAGCTCTATTCGTGTTAAACCCGAGGATCCCATCAGAAAATCATGATTTTCGAGTAAACCCGCTGATTTTGACAACCCTGGTTTTGATTGAAAGAGACAATATAAAGTAATATAAAAACAAATCTTACAAAGATTTAAATTTATTAATATAAACGAAAGCGCAGTTATCCAATGAATCTAACTTTCGCCTTTACTAAGCTTGTATCTCCAAGGTGGAAGGGACCCCCTTCTTTAAAAAATGTCGACCTCAATTGTAAGCTCCCCTTTGATGCAGTTCCTTTATATATACATTCCGCACCGTGGCAAAAAGTAACCATCACTTCAAACTCTATCCCGTCTTCATCATTATTAATACGATACGTCCCTTTATATGTTTTTGTTGTATAACCTCCGAAACCGTCAGATTGAACATTACTGCCCGATATTGTTTTATCGTCATTCAAAGTGAATTCAATCAATGTATTATGTACAGGATATTGATCATCAACCTGATGGTTATATCTCTCCCAATAGGTGGTACCCTCTGCTCTTATCTTGACTCCTTCACTGTGTTCTTGTTCGTGGTATTTTGACTTTGACATAATTAAGATGACATGATGGTTACAAGAACTAGAAAAGAAATTAGGGATATGTTGTTCTTAGCACAACGCTTATCTTTAAAATTTTATTCGAGTTACAATGTCCACGATGGCCACTTTGCTGTAATGAAATAGGTAAGCCATGAAAACCAACCGGAAGAAATCTTCATTATAACATTTTCGAAGTGATTGACCATAATATCACTGTATATTTTGACTCCAACACAATCCACAATCCTCGGCAAATATGGTGTGTTTTAATTATTCGAACCACTCAACAATAATATACCGCCAAAACTTTTTTAAAGGCCACGCTACTTTTCACATTGGACCATTCACTGCCAACAAGAAAGGGTCAGCAGAAAAGAATTCAAACAACAAGAACAACTTGACACCATGGAACACGCGTATCTCGATTGACATTATAACGTCCCACATAACCACCTACCAAACGCCATTTATAATTCAACACTTGACTCTTTATCTCCACTTGAGAACATCACCCTGTCAGCGGTAAGGGCTTCGGTCAATTACAAATGTCGTTAGCGTTGTTTGAGAGGATTCAATACTGACATGAAGGACATTGCCATGTAAATGTTTATGGCGGTGATGGATGGCGGGAATTTATCAAAGGTCTTGACAATTCCAAAAATTCCTAATGCCCAAATGACGAAACAAATAATGTTACCTTCTATTGTTTCGGACAGCGTGATAATCATCCAAGGCTGCAGATATAAGCAAGAAGAACACCACTTAAATCAAGGCTTAACAGCAGTGGTATCCAGTGATTGAACAGCAGGCTGGAAAGATGGTACATAGTGGACACACCAAAGCAAATGGTGAGTCCCAAACCAAACACACAAGCGGCCACAATCTCCAAAGTGTCATTGCATTCCGTTACAATTCAAACGTATGTTTATTAGTCTTAATTAAAGTTGTATTTCTTACTGAGGTCTTTGGATATCTTGCTTTCAAGACTAGTCTCCTTCAATTCTTCCGTTAAGTTGGCCATCTTTTGTTCGCTCAATCCTTCTGCTTTGGATGATTAGCTACAATGTCTGTAACTTTTTACCTTGGTCTAGCATTTCTTGGCTCTCCCTGTTATCGGACTCTTTAAACACTATAATTCATTATTAGTTTCAAAAGTAATGTTACTTGGTGTCTTCGGCTCAAAAAGGTTTGGAACCTTGCATTTATTTTTTTCAAAATTGAAGACAACAAAACAGCTTACGACAGAATTAATGACCGGATGGCAAATAGGTTGAAAAGAGAACAGGAAAGACTGAAGCATGAGAAAGAGAAGCAATTGGCAGAAATTCACAAGAAACAAATGGAGCAGAACAAAGCGAAAAAGAACCACATCCAAGATTTATATGCCAATGAAGTCACCGAAGATTTCTTTTCGCAGTTCGGAACTAGTTTAAGATAAAAGTGTTGATTATAAATTTTAAGTTGTATTACGTATATATATCTTAGATCGCAAGTGAAATGAAAATAATTACTTTCCAAAATTTTTGCGTCCAGATAGACAGACAGACCATCGTGCCGAAGTAATTCTTTTTACTTTTGCAAACTGTGCATTAGAGATTGTTCGTCATTATATAATAGCGTTGAGAGTCACTCGGAGCAAACGAGAAGATTTTAATGCTTATTCCCAAATTCAAAGCAAGCAAACGTAAAGCATTCTTTACAAATTACTTTTATTCATTATCAAAGACTTCATCTCTCAAGTAAGCTTTCAAATCTTGGCTAAGCTGATAAACGTTCTGCAATTCACTCACTCCTTGTTTGTTAATGTATCGGAAGACTGATTTTTCGCCCACCCACTCACTACAAATCCACTTTTCGCCTGTCATTATGTTTTCAATCTCAAGGATCTCTTCATCTATCACCGATATTACAAATCCTCTGCTTCTTCTTACTTCTCTTCTTGTTGGTCCAATAGGAGTGCCCATATAATAACTTAACAGCGCACCTGCAACGAGTCCACCCAAATGTCCTGCGTGATCCAAGAAACTATTCTTTAAGAAGAGCATCATCGCCAACTCTAATCCAGCTACAACTGGTAGCGCATTGCCGGCGGAGAACGAGAAATTAGGTATGAATATTACACCTAATTGTGTATTTGGTTTGAGAATTGCGATTGCTCCAACTAGACCAATAATTGCTCCTGATGCACCAACGGATGGAATTTGTTGGGATCTTAATCGTTTGTTTGCAAATGATAATAGGGAGGAGGATAGTAGAGAACCAAAATATAATGTTGTGAATTTTTTCGACTGGAGATCTCTTTCCATAACACGGAATGAATGCAACAAGTACATGTTAACAAACAAGTGGATTATGCCCGAGTGATTGAATGCGCTAGTGACGAGCGTATGATACCTTCCTCTCGACATGTTTGCTAGCGACAGTTGAAAATGTCTTTCGAAAAACGGAGACATTTTCGGCATCTTCGATATAAGCCATAAAAGTGTGTTGGTACCGATTATGGTGTATGTTATTGGGAACAATTTTAGTTCGATCAATGCACGACGCATGGTTTTTTGAATATCGTTCTTTTCCACATCTTTAAGAATATTATATCCTACCGATAGCACAACAGCCGTGGTAATAAGTTTAGTAATTCCATCAAAATTTTTTGATGTGTTTGAGTTAGTGCTATAGCATCTGCGACTAAACTTGGTGTTTCTATAAACTAAAAACCTGTTGGTGATACCTGTTCTGCAGATATTTTTGTATCTAGTGGTGAACATTGATGTTGAAGGAATTTTTCTTTGGAATTTTCCATCATTACAAAATTAAAGCTTGAATAGTAGAAGATTAAGTAAACTAAGTGGTGCATAATTAACTTTGTCGCTGGCAAGTGTTCCCGAGCGGTCAAAGGGGGTGGCCTTAAGATCCACTGCAACAGCTTCGTGAGTTCGAACCTCACCGCTTGCAAAACATTTTTATTTTCAATCGTACATCAGGGTGATGCTCACATAAACCCCTACTGGTGAATTTGAAAGCGAACGGTTCCCCATATCCCTCCACAGCAAACGATGGACACAAGTTGATATTTTGAATTGTGACTCACAACCACATAATTACAAAGTATTTTTTTTATTTAACAATCGTAACGTCAAAATCACTATTTTGATCATTTACTTCTTTTACTTGGTTTTCATGCTTTGATGAATCAACATTCGCCACCACCTCCAATAATTTCATCATTTCCTCCATTCGGACTTCCATTTGTTCAATCTTGTCGTCCAATATGGAAATCTTATCAGTGTCAGCTTTGTATGATTTGTCTCTTGGTGTCATCAACCTTGATGTAAACCTTCTCACGAACTGTTTGAAGGAATACTTTTTAGCGAGCAAATCTCACGTCCTGATAAAGTACGGTGGCCCACCCAAATGTTTGATTGAAAATGATCAAAAGAGTCCCACTATTATTGTCTGCTTGACTACTATCTGCATCAAGAATGATCTGCAATATGATGGATGTCACGATTCCCACAAAAATGTAGGCCGACAAGCATACGTACAGTGAAAAGATGATCTGAAAATGTCAAAAAAACTGAAAGTAGATTCTTACCCAAGTAATTGTGGAGGGACATGCTTTAATAATTTCAGTATCTCGTTTTATTGCAATCTACCTCCACGAACAACCATATTTTTATTGTAAAGTGAGTACGTGGAAACTCCTCATTTATGCAAAAGTGATTTAGTCTTGGTATTGAAGAATCATTAGTTTATTATTGTATTGCAATGAAACATGAAATATAACAAATCGAACCGCATCAAATGGCATCAAAATCTCTCTTAACTTTTAAGTTGATGATTACAATAATCTTTCAAAACAAAATAATTATTATGGAACCTCTACGCTGAGAACAATAGAATACAACAAAGAGGCTTAATATTGCCGCCAATTTTTCGGTATCTAAATCAACGACATCAAACTCTACACTATAGATTTTGACGTGAAGTGTGCCATATTGTTTCTTAATTTGACGTCAATTATTGAGGTATTAATAACAAAGTACTGTAACTAATGCGTTTATATTTAAGTTCGCAGACCTGAAGACTAGAATCACGTATATATGTCAACATGCAAGCACAATGAGGACAACTTGTCAGTTAGGTTACAAAGAGTTGATTTTAGAGTTCGATACACAACAGCTAATGGGGAACACACAAATGAAGAACCAATCTAAGAACCCAAATCAACAACAAATGTACTCTTCAATGCACGAACATCAGACAACGAAGAATTACTTAAAAATGTCATCATTCTGTTACAAGACCAGCAGCTAACGGCAGCTCAGTCGAACAATTCAACAATGACCATCGTCACAACAAGAAAGAAGCAATCGGACCAGTAACCACATTCTTGGTCTACGTGCACTAACCACTGGTCATGGACAGAGCAGCCGTTACACTTGTATCTCAATTCGCTTCGCCTGCCTCCAACTGAACACACATCATCAAAACCAAATTGCCCACCACACCTACAACCTCCTCTCGGACGCCCACATTGTATTTAAACCATACATGAAAACATCAATCTCATCCAAAACACGTGCACACCATGGTCTGACGAAACAACCAATCATTTCTTCTCAGACACCTCATTAACCGAATATGAAGGGGGCAAAAGTACTTCTCATACACCAGCATCGATGGAGTTCTTGGTCACCCCCACTTTTTTGGTGTTACTACTCATCTCGTACATACAACAATAATACACAAAGATTTTACAGGCTCGTCATGACAATAATGCGCATTCTCTCTTTAATTTCACACCGCCAGAAATTGATGAAGATTAGACTTGACTCGTTCAATAAATATGACGGTTTCCAGTAACTTTTTGATTATCCCATATATGAATGTGCCTTTACAACCATGTTTGTGTGGACAAATGTCACAATCAAATTAAATATGCATACGGGGCAATTAATCAAAAGTATTTTTGAAAACACATTTATCAATAAATAAGCGAGGTCCAAACTGGCACCGTACAAAAAGATTAAAAACAAATGATGCTCAAGGGACTGATTTCCTTGTTCTTCTTTTGTTTGATGGCGAATGTCTTTGCAGGGGATATTGAATTCGTGCAGCCCCAACAACAATCGGCCTTAAAGATCTCCATTGCAAGGCAAATCGTACCCGTAAGAGTAATAACTCGTGGAAATACTTTATCATCCACAACAAATAAATCTTTAAAATGTCCGCCTACGCAAGAACAGAAGAGCTCACCCGTTGGAGGAGGAAGTGTGAGAAGGCCTTCAAACTACTTTTTAGCCAAAGGTTATAAACTCGCTGCATCATGCAGAATAGATTGTATGAGCAAGGTAGCAGGTCTAGTTCACTTTGATGGTGGATGCAAACAAAGGTTCTTCTACTATGCAAACACTGCACATTGTTTACTGGCTGGAGAGTTGACGAATGAACAAGCCAAACTTGCAGAAGCCTATTGTATGAGTTGTAACGGATGCATAAAGAGACACAACAGAGAATTTAATGCAGCAAGTGCAATGAAATCTGTTGGTGACAACAGCAATAAACTACCGCAATAATACAATCAACTAATTTCCTGCTGAAAGTTAAGTCGCTCGTATAATGACTAGTGTCTCTATGGTCACTTTTTAAAATCACAATACACACTGATGTTTAAATCTTTAATAGAAGTTTGGTCCTTCCACTCCTCTGCATAAACAAAGCACGGTGATTTTTTGTAAGCCATACTGGACTATTATTAGATTACTAAAAATAAAGCAATCCTCGCGATATAAATACAGCATCATTAATTCGGTAAAAACAAAACATGTACCTGTTCAACCAAGAACCACAAAAAGAGAAAGAACCAGTCATTGTCAATAGACTTGTTACATTAAAGCCCGTCACTGCCACGAAAGATTTTCCAGTACCAGTATACTATGAGAAGGCTATTGTATCACTGGTCGCATACGACATACATACATATAATACACTTCAGTTAAAATCTGCCGACCGTGTTATTGTTTTCGAGACACCATTCACATCAGACTGCACGATTTTGAAGAGGACGATAACAACCTACGAAGTCATTTTGAAGGACGAAAGACACGTCTTTTTCGACGTAATGAATGCAGACTATGATTCAGCCCTACTATTTGAGACAATATGCACGGAATGCAACGTCAAGTTTGTCGCTCTAGAGGGAGACACTTTGAAGGAGGCTGCAGAACAAAAGCGGAAAGAACGAGAGTTGGCCGAAAGTGCAGACCCAACAATTTTACATACAGGTGCACGTCACGTATCAGGTGCTCTCGTGTATGGAACAGAACTACTTAATAGTGGAATCGAGGCTGCTGCTAATTTCGTTCGTAGTAATGTAGAGGAGAAGAAGGCCGATGTCAAGGTTCCACAACAAGTTAAAGATTCGATAATATATGGTCGCGACACTGCCAAGGCCATAGCAAATGCTACGTCGGGTGCGATTGAAACTGTTGTATCTGGAGCAACCTACGTGGTCAGACCATTCGTACCCGTACCTACCAAGGCGAAGAATAAAAAGAGTTCAAATGAGGATGATGACCAAGACGTCGAGGAACAATCTAGCGTCAAGCTCTACGCAAGCGCCGTGATTGAGGGAGTGGGTGCTGTGCTCAACACTGCAATGGAAGCAAAAGACAAAATCGTGGATCAAGTCAAAAAGGAAACAGGCAACACGGTGGCACATGTCCTAGGAGATGAAGCAGCCGACGTGTCGAGAGACGTTGTCGCGACATTTGGTCACGCCACTGACATTTATGCAGATTTTACTTCGATGGGCAAAGGATTCACGAAGAGTATCGCAAAGAGAGCCATCAAACGATCTGCAATGGAAAAGATGAGGTCATGGAAGAGCGACCACGTGGAAGAAGCATCGTCGGTCATTAGGGAGAATCCATCGTCGCTCGAAGAGCCAACAGTACCACAAGAAGAGCAACTAGAAATCAAGGATAACGGTTCGATTGAATTCAAACATCAAGAAGAAGAACATCAACCATCTGTACATTAAACTTTATAATTTAGACATGCATTCGTTCAAAATGTTCAAAAAGATTTCTGCGTGTTTGCTGGTAAAGACTAGTGCAGGTCTCAATCGAATGGTGGATTCTCCGCTTCCACCAGCCTCCACTCCTCTCCTCCTCAGCTCCATAATCAAGGCATCTCTCGTGGCTGGATCTTTGCAATCGAATGCACCAAAGCATCCCTTACCTCTCACGTTCTTGATCAGGCCCTTGTGCCCATATGTCTTTTCTAATTGCCTCAACCCATCGAACAACACGCGTCCCGTCTCGTTCACGTTCTTCAACAAGTCATCCTTTTCAATCACATCAATGATGGTGCGGAGTTGTAGCGCTCTGAGTGGATCTCCCAACCAAGTATTGAAGATGCGATATCCCATGTTTGGCGTCAATTCCTTCTTGTAGAAGAAACCTGCAGCCTGTAACTTTTTGCTAAAGCACACAATGTCTGGACTGTCCTGAAGATCCCAGTGCTCGTGGGCCCAGAATTTACCTGTTCCTCCACCACCGGTTTGGACTTCGTCCACGATAAAGATGACGCCCTGCTCTTTGGTGATGCGACGTAACGATTGGAAAAAGTAGGGAGATGCGTGACGATCGCCTCCTTCTGCTTGTACGGGCTCAACAACGACTGCTGCCACTGGTCCGTACCTTCCTGGTTTGGTGCAGCTCTTGATGATCTTTTCAACTTCGGCGAGACATGCATCCTCTGTTGCACGATTCTCCTTCTCGTATTGATCGAGTGGATACTTCAAGTGAGGGAATGGAGCCACTGGCCAGTCGAAGGCTGGAATATCGACTTTATGGAGGGCTTTGCTACGGGTCACTGATAATGCTGCCATGGAGCGTCCATGGAAGCAGGTCGAGAAGGACAAGATGCTCAGCTGAGGCGAACCAGGAGCAGAGTTGGCCATGCATGAATCCAAATCCTCTTTTGAGAATGGTTGTGTGGGTCCTCCTCTTTGGTTCTGTTTTTTTGGTTAAATGTTGTAGTTGTGTAATCTTACCTGTTGGTACCACATGAAGGCTGCTTTAAAGGCATTTTCAATTGCTTCTGAACCAGTGGATAATGGCTGTACTTGGGTGAGGCCTTTTGGAGCGACTCTCATGTAACTATCCATTAAGAGCTTGTAATAGTCCGAACTTGGATTGATTCCTACTGCGGGTCGATTGATTGCAGTTGTAACCCACTCTTCGGATTTCGCCGCTTCGATGAGGGCAGGGTGATTATACCCAAGAGGTATGGAAGAGATTTGCATAAATGTATCCAAGTAAATGTTCCCATCTGCATCTGCAATGTAGTTGCCACTAGACTTTGAATAATCGCTAACGAAGTGGGTAGTTCTTAAATCTTGTACATTGTTTAAGTTTTGGAGTAACTCTTTGCTCTTTGGTCCGGGAACTTCTCCAGTAACGATTTCAGGTTTGAAATACCTTTCATTTGGGAAAACACTCTTTGATGAAGCCTTGGCAAGATTCAATGTTGAGTACGACCGTGAAGCGAATCGATGTGTCACACGCATTTTGATAGAATCTGATTTGATTGATTGTAAAATTAAAAATGGCAACACAGATTTGCACTTTGTAAAATATTTGAAGTGGAAAGGAGTTTCAACAAGATGTTTGATCAGTAAACTTTATGCTTTATTCATAGTATGAAACCTCTGAGGTGAATGGCACACAATGAATATAATATCAAAGCCAGCGTCGACACCAACCTTATGTCGCGACCCAAACAGATCTTCCTCCTCCGTCTCTGTTCCAATCAACTCTGCACACTCTCTAAAATGCAGTATTGGGACGACAAGAATCAAATAATCAACACCAAATGCCCAAGGTGTTGTTGTAACATGAGGACCAATCCCATGTTCTTTTAAATTGTCGCAGAAACTTGCCATACACATATGATGCAATGCGATCAATTAATGAACTGATTCGCAGCAATTTGCTGCCAGGTTCACTTATAAAGGGCTCATTTAAATTCTGGGGTCTTCCATTTACACTGTACCAGAGTGGTTTTGATTTTGACGAACATCCTATGACTGACAAGCGTAAAGCTACTATTTATGCTAGTCTACTTGGTTACACTAGTATGGATGTAGTTAAGCGTTTTTCTAGTAAGATACCAGTCAAAAAGCCACTTCAAGTGTTGAGGAAGATATCAACCATTTTGATGGAGACCTCTTACTTCATCTGGCACGCGCGTTGCGCGACGCACGCCATCAAATCCGCCAAGCTAGGCGGGCCTTCGGCTGTATAGAGTCATTTATAAATATGTAAATTTATTCTAATAAACACTACAACCACTAGAACAGCCAGCACAACATCCATCACAGCAACAAATTAATTTAGACCATTTTGTAATCCAACCTCACACACAACCACCCAAACCAAGAACCAAAAGAGGAGGCAAAAGCAA
>JAOPGA020001762.1:0-13297 GCA_026419775.2 Acrasis kona | reverse complement strand
CATATTGTCATCTGTGCCGTCTGACTTCTTCTTATTGGTTGGTGAATTAAGCGGTTGCAACTTTCCATCATCTCTTCTTGGTGCGTGATGGTGTCCGTTGACTGTTGGGCTCGGAACAATATAATGATGGGACGGAGAAAAGGAGTGTAAAATTAAAGACGGAGTTAAATTTCCTAAAGTAGGTGAATAGGCACCCTCTCCGGTGGGACTTGTTGGCATTGTAAAAACTTGATCAGGATAAGAACTTCCGCTGCTTGCTACTTGTATGTCGTCTTCGTATGATTTTTGGTCGTCGAACACATTGTCTTCGTAACTTGATAAGAAGACATCCTCATCGTCTGGAATTCTGTGCACTTCATCTTCTTGTGGCAGCGGTAATGTGTTTATTTTGGAGACTACCTCTGATGGAGGATTGGGAGGTGTGAGGACGTGACCTAAGAGCGACCACATTCTGGCTAAATCTTTGGTCCCTCTAATATCTGCAACCTTCATATTGTGGGCACAAAGAGCGACAGGTGTTCCTCCAAAAAATTTGTAATTTTTCGCAAAGTATACAAAATCTTCACTGTAAGAATGAACCTGTAAAAGTTACATAATCATGTCTCGTGTTAGCATTACTGTATTTGAAGCAATTTTGACGACTCCATTAATTGGTGTTTCCACAAAGTTGAATTTTGTTGATTGTTGACTTTTAACAGGGCTGCTTAAAAGTGATTTTTGTTGGGCTTTGTTTCTTTCTTGTTGGTTTCTGTTGATTTTAATAAACGATTGTATAGAATTCTTTCATTACCTGTCAATGTCCTCGCTGACAAACGCAAGTTCACTACATGGATTAAATGATACTGCTGTGACTGGCATTTTCTGTTTTGGATACTTTGCGTTACTTATGGGTTGCGACATCAATTTACCATCCTTTCCACAAGTTACCAAAATATCAGGAGAATTCTGAAATACTGTCAAAACAAACCTCTTCTAGAAGCTTACCTTGTGCCAAAGCATACCAGTTACAATATTTACATGTCCCTCAAACGTGAGCAGAGGCACGTAAGGAGAAGTCAAATCCCTACATGTCAATTGTATAATAAAAGTACAATCACTCACCATAAGTGTACATTGTGGTCCATGATATTAGCGCAACTCACCAAATGATTTGGATTCTCAGGTCTAAAAAGTAGTTGAGTTACACTTGCGATTGTTTGGACCTGATTAACTGGTCGCGATACGGTATTCATGTCCCAAAGTTTAATGACTCTATCACGGCCACCTGTAGCTATGTGGTTCTTAGACATGGGATGCCAATCTACAGTCAAAATAAGACCGTTGTGAGCAGGGAAGATTCTCTTGCACCTGGACTCTTGACGAATGTCCCATATTTGTACATCTCCAGTCTCTACTCCCGCACTGAAGACAGTGTTGTAATGAGGTGAAAATTTAACCGATCTAACTTCTGAGTTACAGGCAAAAGTCTTTGCGCATTGAGGTTGACGAATGTCCTTTTAGGGTTAGACGTAGAAACAATCGTTAATCTACCCAAAGTTTAATAGTTCCGTCTTGAGAACCACTTAGAAGTATCGCGTCGTCTTTGGGTGACCAATCAATTGAATTCACCGTTCTAGTGTGCTGGTCATATTGCTTCTCTAACTTTCCGCTACTTCTACTATTAATGTTCCAAATCACAACTTTGCCATTTGTGGGGGCAGTTGCTATCAAGTGTGCGCAATCTAAATGTTATAATGAAACGAAACATTGTGGACTAACCATATTTGGGATGCCACTTCAAGTCCACAACACCATAATTCATGTTCTTCTTTCTAAAATTTATCTGTACAGAAAACCCTTCTTCTCCAAGCTTAAATATCTTATATACCTTCCTCCCACCGGCAGCAATTGAAGTACCATCTGGTGAGGACGAAACTGCATTTAAACTATTCCCTGCCTGTATGGTGCTTATAAGACCGACGTCTGTACGTATGTTGGTAACCGAGTTTTCCACTACTGTGTTCCCATGGTCGCCTCTATCGTTCGTTAAATCAATACCATTCATTTGCGAAAATCTCCGTTTTATTCCCCTTGCGGCAAATCAGAGCAACAACCACAGCTTCATAATAACGTTTGTTAAGCGAACGAGGACAGTGGATTCAATGTATCCTAATTACTGACGAAAGATTTTTTATTATTGTGATTAACTGTGGAGTCCAGAATTTCACAAATTCAACTTAATCATCTGATCTCTGATATGTCAATTATTTCTGCTTCCTGTTGACACGTTAAACTATCGTGCCAAATGGTCCACCAAGTGCTTATGTTCTTTGCTTCATATTCGATGTTTATAAGTTACAGGCACTCTGTACAACAAGTTAGATAGTTATAAATTAAAGTCAAGTTGTTTAGTTTACTTTATTTATTGTTTACAATTTAGATACATGAGCATTACGAGGAACTCCCAAATCAATCATTTTACCGAAGGCTGCTGCAAAGTCCTTGAAAAATAGGTCCTTGTCCTTGGCATACTCATGGGCAACTTTAGAGAATTCTGGATCCCAAAGAACAGCCATATCAGAGGGTAACATCATTAACTCATCATCTGGGTCAACGTATTGTAGTGGACCGTCCCATTTCTTAGGTTGCCAGTCGACAGTTGTCAAAAGTTTGAAGTATTGGTTGGTGAACCGAGTGGGTGTGTATGTCCAGGGACCAGTGTATCCACTTCTCTCAACGTGACACCTACCTATGGTGTGTGCCCCTAGTAGTGCTACAATTTCGCGGTCATTGAAACCCATGCGATAGAAGATTTGACGGACATGGTCTTGTCCTTTTGATGCATCAGGCAAACGACCATTTGGAGGTATATCATCAGTCGTTTTAATGTTCGAGTCTCTATCTGTGCGTCCTGGTATCCATGGGATTTGTGGTCCACCCATAGACTCAATTGCTACACAACCACCAAGTGTCCACAGATCAGCATATGTAATCCAAGGATGTTTCTCTTTGATGGGTTGCAAGAAGTCTCTTGCTTTATCTAATCCAGCGTTTGCTCCGTCATTAGACTCCGGATGGAATCTCATTGTAGCACCATTGGATCCTCCTGTCTTGGACATACCGTCATATGTACCTGACGAGTGCCATGCTAGTCTTACTAATAGGGGTGCGATTGAGTCATCATCATATCCTGGTCTTCCTAGAATACCTTTGATGTCTTCTTTAACTGGTGTGTATTTCTCCATGTTGTTTAGTTATTCACAATGTCAATTGCGGACTCGAAGTTGGAAAATTAAAACCGGAGTATTTGGGTATTAACCGTCGAGGACAAGGATTTTTAACTGCGGATGAAAGGTTTAAAAATAACTATCAGACATTGCACTATCCAGAGCGATAAGCTTGTTCGTGTGTCTACACAGGTCATAACAATTTTTTTGTTCATGTACCGGAAAATTAAACTAAGCATTACAAAATCTTGATTTGTTTGACTTCATCATTCTTTTGATTTTGATATTTTTACAACCAAGAAGTTTGGTCTTTTTTGGATCTGCAGCAGCTTGTAATTGAAGCAAATTCACACAGATGCCAACATCAACGATGATCTTGCTTTGGTTAGCATTTGTTCTAGTAGTTGCCAATACTCAGGCACCGACAAAATGTTATGGTATCATGTTTGACGCAGGTTCATCTGGAACAAGGATATATGTTTATAATTGGCCATGCAGAACCAAAACTTCTACTCCAAAAGTTTATGTGGCAGATGACGCACCAAACTTTCAAGTTCGCCCAGGTATCTCTTCCTTCGCATCGAATACATCAGGAGTCGGGCCCTCTATGGACAAACTCCTAGAATTCGCTTCCACCATTGTTCCTGCAAACCAAAAATCATTCACACCAATATTCTTGAGGGCTACAGCTGGCATGCGTCTGCTCACCATCGAACAACAAACGGACATTTTGAACGCCATTCGTACATACTTTAGGAATAGTGGATATCGCTTCGACAGCGACAGTTGGGCCAGAGTAATTACGGGAGATGAAGAGGGAGCATTTGGATGGGTAGCAGTAAACTATTTATACAACAACATTGATTTGAAAACACCACCAAGTGCCACAAATACCGTGCTCGACTGCGGAGGTGCATCGGTTCAATTAACATTTTCTCAACCAGCAAAAACCGATCCAAACAACTTTTATGACGTTGCTTTTCAGGACATTAGAAGCTACACTCTCTACACGCACTCTTATCTAGGATACGGTAACGATCAAGCAAGAAAAGGTGTCGCCAAGTTGTTCGATACAAGCACAGGCACTATAGTTTCTCCATGCTTTAATACAGGTTTCAACAACACCAACGTACTACCTGATGAACTCAAGGGCGTGAGAGTGGTTGGAAGTGGCAACTACACTCAATGCAGACAACTCATCAGGGAGTACATGAGGTTGAACGACAGTTGTACTTTGTGTTCCATTCAAGGCAACTACCAACCCGCAATTCCCTCAACATCTGTCATCAACGGTCTCAATGCCTATGTGTTCTTGGCAGATACATTAAAAGTAGGTGAATATTATACACTAGACAAGTTAGGAGCAGTCTCAGACCATTTTTGTAATTTGACCTGGACTGATGCACAAGCATCTTTTAAGAGCGACTTTTTATCTACTACGTGCTTCCAAGCATCACTTTTGGTGGAGATGACTATGAATGGATTCAAGGTTGCACCTTCTAGCGTCATCACGGCCAGAAGGTTTATAGGGAATTCAAGTGTTGCGTGGACGTTGGGTGCTATATTGTATGATATATCTACTAGCAATTGCAAAGAAGGTACTGAACTATGCTTCGGTAGCAATATCGACAATTGGTATCCTGTCGTATACGTTGTGCCTATCGTGGTAGTCGTGTTCATCGTTGTAAGTTTGGTTGTGATAATATCTATTGTATTGTATGTAAGAAGAAAGAAGAGATTACAAGCAGCCAGCTACACAGAACAAGTAGACATGAACTATCATGTCATGAAATAAATAACTTTTTGAGGTTCATGCTTGGTTGTTCAATTGTAAACTTTGTTCATATCCCCAGTTAACTTGTTATTCAGAGGACGTAACAAAGTGCCTTCATTATAAGTACTTTTCTTATCGAAACGTTCGGAAATGTCCTGAAAATTTCTAATTCTAAATATTTTTAACGATATTTTGATACGGTAATAATAGGCGCCAAATTGTTGTCACGAACGCAACAGTATTAAATATGGTCTCGCCTGAGCCGTCTCAAGTGAGCGTGTCTAATACTAGAAACAAGCGCGTGTCACAATCAGTCCAGATACTCAAAGAAGCTGAAAATCCATTTGGTGTGGAAAAAACAAAAGTGTGCAAAGACAGATTGCAGGACGTAACAAGTCAGATTCGAAAAGTAGAAAAGGCTATACATATATCTGAACAAAAAGAAATCGATTTGAAAAAAGAGAAGAATGTACGAATTGATCAGGAAAAGTTACACATGAGAAAGTACAACTCAGAACTAGAAAAGTTGGGGGAATTAATAATAACTTTGAAGATGGATTTGGATCAGACCATGAACACTGTAGTGGTGGGTATAAATCATCTATATTGAACAACTAATATGTTAGACTGAAACAAACACTTACAAAGATGTTCAATCCCAGCACGATAACAAAAGGCAACAACTCAAAAAAGATCATGAAAATTTGACGAAAAAATACAACAAGGAACAGGAACAATCTGAAACTGTTAGACTCGAGTTCAAAACATTTTCAGAGGACTTGCTTAAAAAAATAGAGATTCTAACGTCAAAGGAAGAAGAAAAGGAGCAGTATTTGGACAGCTTGAAGTCTGATGTAAAAAGGCTAAAAGAGGAAGAGGCCACTGCTTTGGAAAAGCTTCAAAGTTCTGAGAGAGATTTTGAAGATTCTACAGCTGGTCACATTAAGAGATTAAAAATGCAAGAAACTGAAATTGAGTTGAAATTAGGTCGATTTAGAGAAAAATACCCCCTTGAAGTTGAGCTTGTTGAAAAAGAGGAAGAGTATCGGATAAAAAGTGATCAATTCTCTATTGAAAAAAAGAAGATTATTTCGGATAGAAGAGAGGCCCATCAGTATAAAGAATCTTTGGGGAAAGAGCTACAGCTACGAGAGAACGAGAACGAACAGCTTCGAAGTGAGTTTGCCACTTATCGATCGAGTCAAGAGGACGAAATAAAGGAATTGAAGCGGCAAGAAGAGGTTCTCAAGCGCTTTGTTACACTCCACGAAAAAGAAACTAGCCAAGAGGAATTACTAAAGACGTTGTACAAGTCTTTAGATAAGGAAAGAGATCGAGAACAAACGCGGTTTAGGTTGTGTGTAATTGAGAACGATGTTATTGCTAATAGAATTGTTAACTTGGAGTCAGAATTTATACGAGAATTTACCGAGCTATGTAAAGGCTCACTAGTTGACTGCTTTCAAAATTATTCAAACCTCCACAATGAGTACATGAGCAGTCCAGTTGATACTGGGACCACTAATATAAATAATAATTCTGACCTTGATGAACTCAAAATACTACGGTCGCAAATATCTGATTCAACCGATGATATTCATTATGTAAACTTCAAATTCGCAAAGATTATGCACAATAACGCTGAAGTGTCCGACCAAGAATACAATGAATTTTTCGATTTCTTAAGGGGTCTTTTTGTATCGAACGAATCTATTGAAACCAAAAATAGGATAATATGCATACAAGAGGATATTATGAAAAATATACCAGAACAAGAATTTGACGACAATGAATTAATTGTTGAATTGGTACAAGCCAAGACGAACTTAACTCAGGTCCTTGAACACCTCAACGGATTAGAATTCGACATGATGGTTAAAAAATACTTGCTAAACCAACATCTTCAACAATCCCAAAATAAAAACCTGCTAATCAGCCAGCAGGCAGATCAGCTCATGCAGGAGAAGGTACAAATTCTATCGCAATTTGAGTCTGAATGGAGTGTCTCAGAGAAGAGTCAACAAATACAAAGCATCAAAGACCAACACCTTCCCGATCTCTACCAATCCATCCAATCCAAAGAAGAAGCCCTCAAATCAAGCATGACCACCGAGAGACAACGATTCCTACAATTCTCCCAACAAGTGAGCGACCATGAAGAAAAGCTAAACAAAGCATCTACAGATAAGAAAAACATTCAGGTACGGTGGGATGAACTCATCAAGCAGGAAAAGTTGAACGAAAATCTCTACATTACGGACAGGACCCGAATAGAATCAGCACTTGCCGAAAAACTAAGTGGAAGCGACGAAAGTGCTTTACGAAGGGCCAGCGAGAGATTAGCAAGCTTCAAGATCATGTTTGAAAAAAGCAACAAGTGCGCTGTCGAAATTGAAACGCTCAAATCACAATTACCAGACGCCACAACAGTAGATCAAGACTTGCACCTCACCAATCAGACCCAGTCACACATTAAATCCATACAACAAGAACTATCGTCCATTCAAACGCACATTAAACAAAACACTCACGAGCAGTCAATCATTCGCAGTCAACGAATCAACCTACAAGATCAATTGGACAATGCAATCATGGAAGACAAACAAAGTCAACACATTTCACACACCGAACTACAAGGTTACAAATCAAAGATCAATCACTTGGATACATGTATGCATCAAAATGATCAAGTAGAAAGAACGACATGTCACGAATTAGAAAGAATCATCGATCCATTACAAAAACTAATTCAGAGCAAGAAGGCAGAGCTGGAACGTTTGAGAGAACAATACAAAAAGACAGAATCCATTGTAAAACAAATCAAGTTGACCATCGACAATGTGGAATCAGGTTACGTTGCCAACCTATCACTCATGAGAGGTCAACGACAACATTTGAAGCATCGATTGGATTTGAAACAAAAGGCATTGGAGAACATTAGAAAAGTGACGGAGAATCCAATCAAGAGCACGGAGTTAGCACATGCAGAGATTAGAAACAATCAACAAATTTTAAATCAAGCCCATCAACATCAACAACAACAAATCAACAATGGCGCCAATCATCATTCACAACCATCAACATCATCATCATCTGCCGTAGAGGGCAGCAGTTACTTTAAAATGCACATCAAGAAAGTACCCGATGCTAATGGAATGGACGACGATAGTTTAGATTATTTAGGATACGATCAAGAATTATTCAATGCATTATTGTTGAGCGATAGTCAAGAAGCAACGACCACGACGAGACCAAAATCATCATCACAACCAGTCATCACGTTGGAAGAATTGGAAGAATTATTACCGGAGGGAGATGAGGTCCTGATTGCATTCAAAAAGAAACAAGAATCAAGAAATGCCACCAAATCAAAATCGTCCATTGCCAAAAAACATTCCACAACCAGCAATCAACAATCAGTAAAATTATTCGGACCACAAACGAGAGGAATATCCGCTCATGATGCAAATCGAATCATTTCCAAAATCAAACAAATGTGTCAGGGCACCTTGCTACACAAGAGAAGAGAAAATACAAAACAATCATCCACCACCACGCTGGCTAGCGCTTGTACCAACAACAAGGAGAATCCAGATCAGCAATACAAGGTTACTTTGAAGAATCAATTCATGGTGAGACACGTGTCGCTGTCGCAAGAATTTACTAGATTACAAATAAGAGATAACAAGAGAAAAGTGGCGGAGAGTTTCATCAAATTGGAACACATTACAAAAATCGTTCCGATCGCTCAACAAGAAATTGTTGCGAGCGTTGGAACTGGAGTGGAGTGTTATGGATTCTATTTGATTACTCAAAATAAAAAGTATGAGTTTGTTACGTTTGAGAAGAGCGATTTCGAGTGTTGGATGGAGGGATTGAATTTGTTGATCGAAAATCGAAATCATTTATTTTCTTTAAAGTATAATATGAGGGATCATTTGACCAGTGTATTCGAAGTGTAATAAATAGTTTATTCTTTTACATTTGATTTGTTGATATGGCCTCCATGAAGAGTGGATTCTCGTATACGTGTCTCAACATGTCGAGTAGTGAACTTTGTTCTTGTTGGGCATAGTGTTGTAATTGTTCTTCTATTAATAGAGTGATGAACTTGACTTGGTTGTCTATGCATGCTTCCTGTGTGGAGTGAATGGATTTGTGTGCTTGTGTACTTACGTATAAATCTTGATATAAGGGTAGAACATCTCTGGCAAATGCTGCGAATTGAGGTCCTTGTTTTCTTCTACTTTGTACGATTAAAAAACAGTTTTCATTCTTTTTTCTTGCAGCGTTCACGTAATTGTCTACATCATCGTCCATGTCCACGTTGGAGTGGGTCCAAGATACTAACGTATCGAGCGCTTCCTTTGCCTCTTGATTTCTCTTTTGAATTAAAAGCACTATCAAGTGCACAATGCAAGTATAAACGAAGTGTTGTTGTAAAAGGGATTCGGTGGCGTTGTGAAAGTTTAGTTGTGTGCTCACAAATGTGTTGGATTGGGTCTGTATTTGATCGAGTTGCTGCTGTATTGTCTGTATTAGAGTATCTGTTGTCTTTGTGACCAGTTCAAAATCCTCTAACATTGTGTCAGGAAGTACGAGTGAACCAACTTACTCGTAAGAATGTAGCAATGAATTGCTTGTTTTAGTGAATTGACCTGCGTGCTCATCAATTGATTAGAGTACCTTGTGGCAGTGCTTTGGTTTTGAGATCCAAGAGACAATCTTAGACTCGGCTCGGTGGAGTTTGGAATGGGTTTGGTTGGGTGCGAGGATGCAAAGTGGAAGCTCTTCATAAAATAATCACCAGCAACTTCGTAACGCTTTAAAATTTCGAGCGTGCTACCAAGTTCATAATACAGCGTGCTGCACATACTAAACTCGTTCTGCTGCTCGTACACATTTGCTGCTTGAACGAAAGCATCAAGAGCTTCACAAACAAATTCTTCAGCATCAAAGTATTGTGTTTCGTGTTCATCCTGAAGGGCACTTTGAGCAAATATCCTTCCTAAAAAGTAAAATTGAGTAGTCTTTAAGTAGTACCTGCATGCACGAAAAAGTAAGCACTCTTGAGGGGAGTTTTATTTGATATTTCGCAACTTCATAGTAATTCATCATAAAATTCTATCATCCATACCTGGCTGCTGATAGCATAGAAAGTGCTGTGTAGTGCTTTTGTCCAGTTCGTTGTAAATCGATAGCAAGACTTGAAAATTGATCTGATATTGTGTTGAAGGGTATTTTTCTGAACATGCGTCTGGAATGTTATTACTAGTAGATTAAAAACTTACTTTTTTAGTCTTTCGGATATTTTATGATACTCCTCCATCACGTTGAGCTTGCTCTCATAGCTCATCCTCTCCTTTTTACAACCTTTGTAAGATGGACAAAAAGAGTGAAGAAAGTGTTGAAGATGGTTCACGTGAACAGAGAAATAAGAATTTTGAAAATACCGCACGTCTATTAGGTCCCTTACATTCAATTTCCTCCCACTATTATTTTCTACAAAAGAACTGCAGAGGGGAACTGGATCGGCTTTTTGATTATGCAACCTCGTCGAATCAAGCAGAAGGCAAGTCCAATGTCATGTTGAAATCACTTGCTTTGGCTCTAGAAATATGCGCTGTGGGTAGATCTGGTGTATGTCTCCCAGAGCAAGAAAAAGCAAGGAATTGCTTAAGAGAACAAAAAGAGGTGCTGGCCTGTGAATCGCTTGTAGATGATAGTTACAAGTGTTACAGATCAGCCCTTAGCACTGCTCTAAATTACGATCGAGTGTTCATGAGTCGAGTGAAAGAGGCAAGGAAGAGATGTGCGGAACCTTTTGCAAAATTAAATCTGGCCCAAAGGTACGTAAAAGTTAGGTCCTTGCAGGGAGGCAGTGTCGATGCGGAAGAAGTAAAAAAAGCCACATCTGATTTGAAAAAGGATTATGATGACTGCATACTTGATGTATTCTGTTCCTCATTACTCGCCAAGAGGGACAAAGCTTGTTCTGAATCCTCCGTATCAAAAGAATGTGTTAATTTGTCCTCTCAACTCGAACATTGCAAAGTGGCAAGCAAGCATGCAATATCATCAGTTGCTTGGGTAAACAGCAAAACAAAAGAACCATTCAAATAGGATGGATGCACAATGTTTAACAATGGACAAAACAAACAACAATTTGATAAATAATAACAATTTTTAAATGTTTGACCATCTAGATCCAGTTTTCTTTTCCTCTGTTTTTGGCTTTTCGTCACGTTTTGGACCATCATTGAAACTTCTGCGAGGGCCAGAATCTTCAAAGCGACCTCCTCTTGGGCCATCATCAAATCTACCTCTTGGTGCATCGCCACCACGTGGTCCATCATCGAATCTACCTCTTGGTGCATCGCCACCACGTGGTCCGTCATCGAATCTACCCCTTGGTGCATCGCGTGGAGCGTCACGACTGCCAAAGTCACGACGAGGACCATCATCAAATCTGCCCCTTGGTGCATCACTACGTGGTCCATCATTAAATCTACGAGGACCATCATCGAATCTACCCCTTGGTGCATCACTGCGTGGTCCATCGTCGAATCTTCTTGGTGGAGCGTCGTCAAATCTTCTTGGTGGAGCGTCGTCGAATCTTCTTGGTGCAGGCGAACTGGTGGTTGTGCTTGGCGCCTCCACACGTCTGGGTTGCGATGTTGGAGCAGCTTCTTCTCTCTTTGGTGGTTCTCTCACCGTGCTAGTGATATCTCCCCATCTGCTCTTTGGTTGATTGCTTTCGGCCTTGCGCAACTGCTCCTCGCGTTGTTCCCTCTCTCTCGCCAATCTCTCCTCCACAATTCTTCTCTTGTTCTCCTGTTCCTTCTCTTCAATCTCGCGCATCTTCTTTTCTTGTTGATCGGTGATGCGTTGTTGGCGCAATCTTCTCTCTTCTTCTTCCTTATCTCTCTTGCGCTTCTCCTCTTCCAATTCTCTCTTCTTTTGTTCCTCTGCTTCTCTCTTGACCCTAGCAGCCTCCGCCTTCTTGTTCTCAATCTCTTCTTGTTCCTTCTTGATTTGATTCAACCTGGCAACGATCAGTTCGCGCTTGTGAAGCCATGCTTGTTTGGCGACCTTCCTGCGCTCGTCCTGCTCTTGTTTGAGCACTTGTGCCTTTTCTCTTCTCTCGTGTGCAATTTCATTTTCGATGAATGCCTTTCTGTCCTTGAACATGTGAGATAATTGAGCTCTCATCTTGATGTGATTTTCGTGTTTTTGTTTTAATTGATCTTGTTGTAATTTGTGTTGAGATTCGTGACGTTCCTTGTCTGTTGTTTTTTGTGTTTCGTAGTACTTCTTGACGAGCGGTATTTCCTCCGTTCTCTTGGCGCGCTCCAATACGTCCAGGTTGGTTAATTTCTGTAACAACTTCTTTTCCTTCTCCAATTTGGCCTTGTTGAGCTCCTTGACGCGATCGTCGAGTGCCTTCTTGACCTCTTCCTCCTTGACCACCTTCATGCTGTCTTGAGTGACGCCGCCAATCACTCCGTGAGATGATAGGGATGTATCTTGACGAACGCTGTCCAGAATCTTCTTGTGATGGGCAGCCTTGGCTTCCTCCTCTGCACGTCTCTGTGCTGCCAATTCTCTGTCCTTGGCTTCCTTCTCCGTCAATCGCTTCTCTTCCTCTTCCTTCTTGCGCTTCTCTTCTTCTTCTTGCTTGCGCAACAGTTCGAGTTCCTTCTTCTTGTTTTCTGCTTCCCATTGCTTCTTCTTCTCGATCAATTCTCTGCGAGATGCTAGCATGGCGTGCTGTGCGGCAACGTCTTGTGCGCTTGGTGCCGATTTCAATAGCACTGGACCTGCTGGTGCCACTGCGCTGGTGTTGACTGGGTTGATGAGCAGGTTGGCAACGTATAGCCTCTTGCTCAACAGAGTGAGCTGTCCTCTCACCGTGTCGACGTCCAATAGGCTTGCATTCTTGTTGTTTCCGAACGTGATGCAGTCGTTTTGGTGATCGATGGTCATGAGCACTCTACGTTGTTGTACCGCCTGTACAATGGCGCGTTCGATTTCTGGTAGCGAAATGAAGGATGCCAATTTCACGACCTTGCTCAATCGAATGGATTGATAAATGCTGCTGAGTTGGGTCAATAATTTGCTCAACGTGGCCTGCTTTAATGCATGGTTGTAGATTTTTAATTTGGGATGATTTTCGGTAAATGTTAAAATGTTTGCGACGCGTTCGTGTAGGTGCAATGGATCCAAATCGACTTCTAATATTTGATACAAATCCTTGAGCTCTGCATGTGCTTGGGATGTGACTTGTTTGTTGACCACTTGTCTCAACAGTTGCTTC